>JAJMAB010000064.1:0-92006 GCA_030564825.1 Ogataea sithepensis | reverse complement strand
AGAACTGGGCGTTGCTTATGTTGAAGTTAGAACTGGGCGTTGCTTATTGTTAGAATTGGGAATGGTTAATAGTTGGGAACGGTTATTAGCAGCTACTGGTTAAGTGGTAATTCAAATTATCAGTATATAAAGACTGGGAATTTCCCTAGTCTGTTACAAGTTAGATTATATAGTTTATATAATTAATTAACAATTCAATCACTGACGTCTAAGTTACCTGGCCAACCCAACCTAGAGTAGCCTTTCAACGACTAGCAACCCAAAACAAATCTAACAGGAACTGCTACAGGGCTCATAACCTGTTGAAGTTAGAATCTAGGAAGTCCTGAAGAGATGTATAGATTGTAGTAGCTCAACAATAAGTTGGGTATAACGATGTCAAAGTACCAGCAGTAACTTGTGATGTTGGGAGAGCATGTATACCCAGGAGGGATACAGCTGGAGTATTACACTATAGTAATATAATGAATATACTTGTGTTGAGGTATATACTATATGTAATCTATGATAGTGGTAAAACCGATAAAGAACAAGAAGACTAAAGTGATACATAGAGGGAAGCAAACATACGTTTGCTTAGTTTCATCTATATGAGGACTCACATAGTACGTACATGCTTATGTAACCTGAGTCCTCTGTGAGACCACATCTGACAATTCAGATTACAACTAGAAGTCTCATACTTCAACACCCAGTCTTTATATAATGATAATCTTGAATTACTCCCAAGATAGCTGTTGCTAAATATAGTCATCACTTCTAAATATAACATCCATGTTAATCTATTCTTAGAACTACTTCCAATAATAGATCTTCCAATTATAGATAACCTTTCTCTTTATTTTTAGCAACACCATACTTTAACTTCAACACCCTACCATAATTCAAAGTCATCATTATACCATGAAGCAACTGGACAAAGAATCAAACACGCAAATAAACAAAGAAACAAGGACAAACCTATACTGGACCAACATTTAACAGAGATCTTAAATTTAGATACTTTTGCTTACCGAGGACCTTCGTGAAAGAATCAGCAATATTAGAATTGGTATCGACCCTAACCAACAAGTAGGCCTTCTTCAATAGGTGATCTCTTAAAAAGTGATGACGAACATCGATATGTTTGGTCCGTTGGTGATAGGCCGGGTGATTGGCTAAGTCAACAGCACTTGAATTGTCTTCATGAATAGTAGGAGTACCAACATCAATTCCCATATTTTCTAGTAACTGTTTGAGCCATAACATCTCCTTCACAACTTCAGTCAACGACATGTACTCTGCCTCAGTAGATGATAAAGCAACAGTATTCTGTTTCTTGGATCTCCAGGTCACAGGACCATTAGCCATCATAAACACATAACCAGTAGTTGACTTCCTGGTGTCTCTGTCACCAGCCCAGTCGGCATCAGAGTAGCCATTCAAAGACATCTGACCATCACCAGACGAGTACCGAATTCCATAGTTGATCGTTGCTTTCAAGTAGCGGAACAAATGTTTACCAGCAGCCAGATGGCACTGTCTTGGGCACTTTAAGTATCTACTCAAAGTTGAGACAGCATAGGCAATATCCGCACGGACCGTGTTGGCAGCAAATAATAACTTCCCTACCATGCTACGATACGTCGAAGCATCAGACTCGGATAGAAACGGTGAATTAGCGTCGTCGTACATGGAGATAGAAGAGGAGAAGGGGGTAGCAACTGGATTTGCTGTGGCTAGACCATAATCGTTAAGAACACCAGTCAGATATTTGGAAAGACCTAAAGTAAACGCCGGAAGTATCTTGATGGATCTGCATGCCAAGGAAAGTATCAATAGCACCCAAGTCTTTCATTTGGAAATGATTAGAAAGAAGCGTCTTCACTTCTCGGATAGCATGATCACTTGATGATAGATTTAACAAATCGTCAACGTAGAGCGCCACATAAATCATACCGGCAGTAGATGAATTGAATACGTATATGCCATACTCAGATTGAGCCCTTTGAAAACCCAGCGAGACTAAAACTGTGTCAATTTTCTGATTCCAGCAGAGCGGAGCCTGTTTCAAACCATAAAGACTCTTCTGTAGACAGCAAACACGTTCTGGATGATGAGGATCGATATAACCCGCAGGCTGACGCATATAAATCTCTTCCGACAATTCACCATTCAAAAAGGCAGTGGTAACATCCATTTGATGGATCTTAAGACGTTGATAAGCGGCAACAGCAAGTAGAACACGAATACTGTCGTTCAACCGGACTAAAGGTCTCAGAGTAGTCAATACCACCGACTTGGGAGAAACCTTGAGCGACAAGTCGAGCCTTATACAACACCGGACTGGACGATTCTTTGATGGTAAATACCCAGCGACAACCAATCGCCCGACGACCTGTAGGGAGATCCACAAGCGTCCAAGTACCATTTTGTCTTTGTGAGTTCATTTCTTTATCCATAGCCGCTTTCCATAAAACGGCATCCGGGGATTGGACAGCGTCCTTAAACGACCGAGGAAGATGAACACCAGCAGCAGAAGTAACAGCAGAAAACGCGACAGCAAGCAGACCAACATGAGGTTTCTTAGGTGGAGGCGGAGAGGAATCAAGCTCCTCGGAAGACAAAACGTCAGGAAATATTTGACGTTTCAAACCAGTAACGCTTGGGGCAATGGAAGAGACTAAAGGCGGAGAAATAAGTTGAATCGGTGACACGTTAGGAATAAATTGAGATCTCTTAACATTAGACCGATCGTCAGCGGAAGGAGACAACGGGCGAGCGTGTTACTGATGATGAACGAACTATTGATCTTGTTGAATTATCGACGCCACGAGATCGTGCTACTATTCCGGTCGAACGGTCTTAACTTCCGATTATTCCTCAGGGCTCATAACCTGTTGTAGTTTAATAACTACTTGCTTAACAAACTCATTATCACTGCCTTTTTGAATCGTGAATTGTCGGAAGAGATATATATGCGTCAGCCTGCGGGTTATATCGATCCTCATCATCCAGAACGTGTTTGCCGGAAGCTGTTATGACTGCTGAATTCTTGGTGAATCGTTTACCATCTTCCGCAATTAATTTTGAGATCCCGTTCTCCCGTTGGCATCCCTAGGAATATATTTGGCTCATCCAGAAATTTCTCTTATAGTCACTTCGTTTTCAGCCGTGATCATTATGCCATCCATCAATATGATACATCACGAGTTGACAAATGGACGGGGGGCCAAACTGTACACTGTCTAACGGCAAGTGAAGTTAGCACATACAATCGCTTCTGTAACTTCCAACAGAGAACCCAGGTGAAGATTCAGTAACCTCTGATGGAGTGAGATATACAGAATAGTCAATCTTGCCATTAAGAAATCTATTTCTAACATCTAGCAGCAATATTCACCATTCATTGATCACAGTGATGGCCAACACAAATCTCAAAGCCTCAAAAGACATGATTGGAATGTACTTGTCAGTGTAGTTCTCACCTCTCTCTTGAGTAAATCCTCTGACAACTGACCTTTGCCCTAAACCTTTAAGACCGGCAAAGTTCCTTCTTAACATTGACAACTCATCTCCCGTTGATCAGTAAGGTAGGCATTTGATAATTTCTTTTGTGGTCCAGCTTGTACACGCTGTTATCCTTAATTGACTTCATTTCATGCCGGTAAGCTCATGGTAACAGAAGAAATGGGCGAAAGCTTGCAAGGGCAACAAAGTGTACAACCTGCTGGTACAACTAAAAAAATTACCGAAAGCCTTTCCTTTGAGGTGAGTTGTTGTCTTCCACGGCATTCATGGGATAAATTGATCGTTGGTTGGCATACGACTTCACTGGATGACGTTAAAAAGAAAACTAAACAGGAATAATCAGCACGTGAGCGTGGATCTACTATTCTTGAGAATTTGTTTTCACTTTTGTTTTGGTTTTTCGAAAGCGAGCTGTACGAAGCATCAAGCAGAGCGTCGACGGGGTGGGTACTTCAATGGCATGCTTGCTGTGGTTTTGATTTTTTAAATTCACGTTACTTTCTCAGTAAGCTTCTTCTGATTACCATGTATCTTTCGACAATAAGGTTTTCACACTTGGTTAGGATGAACGAACCGGCAACAGGCTGTGTTCAACGGTAAGACGATTCTTTCAAACATCGGTATCCATCACTTCTTGATGAATATTTTCACTTGAACTTTGCTGTTGCTGAACAGGACCTGTCTGGGAAACACCGAGTCAATAATGGCACCACTACCACCACTACCACCACCAAGTTACCATGGTTCTTGACGATCTGTGACATAATCGGGGTCATGAGATTCACTGGATCCATCCACAACTGTACCATTCATTGGAGGAACAGAGTACGTTGCCTTCTCCTGTTTCAACAGGAATTGGGGGGGGGGGGGGGGGGGTGCTAGGTTGAATCATGACGAGAATGTCTTCATTTTTAACATCATCGACAATAGTAACTTGACGACCCTGTCAATCCTTCTCTTGAAAAGCTTTTCATATCTATCAAAGTTGTATGAATAAATTCGACATCGAAAAGGCAATAAGTTTGACTGCTGAGGCTTCATCGTATTTCCACCAAGAGTTCATATGGTCGATAGCTTGCATTGTTTAGATACAGAGAATTCCGAAATGCAGTCCGATACTCATTGGAGGAGACCACCCGCCCCATTTTGATCACATCCTTTGATAGCCTGCCAATGGACTCTTCCATCATATGAATACTCACACTGGCAGTTGTGCTGGTCGTAATAACTATCTCTTTGTTCTTTTTATCTTACCCTATTTCTATATTCACGGTGTTCATCCCATTCATTGGTTCAGTCAGAAAAGGTAATCCATCCAGCAAAGCACATTCCATAAAACTGAACAGACAACATTAATTGTTCACACCAACCAGAACACATTCTTCAATGCGTAATCACTTATCAGAGAAGGATAGCTGACGAGTTGTCTCGATACAATATAGAAGGCAACACCGTGAATAACAGAACGACTTCAGGAAAAAAAAACACACCAATCGCAACGTCCGTTGGTTGTTCTCTTACCATCCGTTGAGGAGTATCCCCATAGCTTCATAGTATCACCGCATAAAAGACGATTGAACAGCAATCGCAACGTCCGTTGGTTGTTCTCTTACCATCCGTTGAAGAGTATCCCCATAGTTTCATAGTATCACAGCATAAAAGACGATTGAACATCAATTCCAGGATCAATATTGTCTTTCAAGATTTCACACCGATAGTAAACAGGAAGATCGAGATCCATCATGATCAACATACCCCATCTCTTTTTGACGATCATGGACTATCCAAGACATATGATAACTATAGATGCTCACAGGGCAAAGAGGTCCATTGAATCCATACTCCCTGATTCTTAGATTCTAAGCTTCCTTAAGGGGATATATTTCTTTCCAACGGTTAATCAAATGAAGGCACAAGGTCACAAAGAAATAGGAAAATAGCAACGACAAAACCAGATGATTCTTCCAGTAAAAACTAATTCTGACGTATTATAAGAAACGTAGTCCACTTTAAAGCAGTTCAAGAACATAAGAGATGTATCCAAACTCGTTGACATTCCGTTTGAAGATAGAATAATCTCGGAGAATTGGTAAAGATAGACTGACTGACACATACAACAAATTTGATTGTACCAGGATTAAAGTTGATAACAGCTTTAAGCTTAGCATCAATAGAACTCACAGAAACCACTTCAGCAAACCACACCTTATTCACCTGTTGAACCCTTGAATCATGGTTACTCTAAAAAGGCAGCTTTTTCATAGGTTCAAAACCTTTAGGTAGATAGAACTCATCAATTAGACACCTTAATAAACTCATAATTGTAGTTTGTACAAGATGATCTCATGCCACATCAGCGAACACAACGTTACAATCCGTAAGTATATGATCCATAAGCATTCCGATAACGAAAACTGTTGTCTAGTTAAAACAGCAACATACACCCTCATAGGAGTCTGCTTGTTTCCAATTGATCTACACTAATGAAGGCTCTATTTGTGTGTTAGCAATTTCCAAATCTCTTGATCAAAGTCCACCACAAACTGCTGGATAAAACGAGTAATAATAGACTTACCGATATCATATTTAACAATTCTAATCATTTCACATCCCATATTAGTATCTCACTGAATGGATTGACGTAACTATCAGATCAGCAAGTGTTGAGTGAAGGCAACAAAGACATGGAGCTTGTTTTGTTTTGTTTTGTTTTGTTTTGTTTTGTTTTGTTTCCGAAGTCTGCCAATTTACACCACGTGCCACCAATGCACCGCCCACAACAAGTTACCATATATATATATATATAGGTTATATCTTAACTTTTCAATTTGTAGCTGTTGAAAATATGTATGTATAGGATCCATCCACACTTTTAACATTTCGGACTTGGAGATGTTATCCTCTCTCTCTCTCTCTCTCACACACTTAAATCAACTCTCCCCTCTGTAATTCGGTACAATCAACTTAACTCTCCCCTTTTCAGTATATATATATATATATATATATATCCTCTAGATCTATCTCTTATGATCATTACTCCTTTCCCCCTTATCAATTCATATATAACTAGTAACTTCAAGTTATCCTTCTTATACTCAAACTCTACTTCTCTTAAAGATTTCCTCATTTATCTTCAATTAATTAAAAAAAAAAAAAATTATACAAAACATACGTATACAACCATAGCACTAAAAAAAAAAAATAATGCAAAATCAAAACCTAGCATTTATCCTTTTCAATAACTACACTGCCATTGGTTTTGTAAGAAACAAGCATAAATATCATTCTTTTCAAGATTTCTCTCTTTCTATGATGATGATCATCACCACCACCACCACGTTGACCACTCTCAATTATGAAAAAATCGGGAGGAAAATCGACAACAGAATCATCTCCATCACCATCAGATTCTTCCTGTACACCACCGACGTTTTGCTTGGTAGTCACCAAATCCAAATCCTCCAACTTGTCAATCAGATCCACATTTGGAACGGTAACATCAGCCAGCTCCGTCTTGATCGTGTCGATGGCAAACTTCGTGATCGACTTCTTAGGCGTTGGTGAGAACACAACTTTGGGCAATGAAACTCTTTCGTGGACATTCACAGACAAAGAATTCAGATCCAATTTGTTTAAAGGTTCAATGTTTCTCAACGATTTGCAGTCCACAAGGTTGATTGGATGTTCAGAGGTTTTCCCCTCTGTAACACCATCTACAACAGCAGTACCAATGACATCTTGTAATCCATTCACAGAACCAGACAAAAAATCAAAATTCTCATCATCATCTTCTTCTTCTTGGCTGCCATTTTCTTTCTCCTCTTGTTCTAGGATTCGAGAGCACATTAAAGGCAAGTCTGACAAGGACCTGGAATCCATCGAGAGTTGAATGATACTAGCCTCCACCGATGCTGTACTGACGTCTGAAGTTGGAGAAGAGTACATCCGTGTATACTTCCCATCCGAAATTCCATTCACTTCATCCACGATCCCTACCACCGTATGCTTACGTTTCCCAACTGCGGCTGCCCTGTGGACGATGGAGTTCAAGCCGATCGAGCGGTCTGATACGTTCGATATTGAAATCAGGTCCAACGAGTAGTTTTCTCTTGCGGCCATGGATATAATCTGTTGTGGGGGTAGTTGTAGAACCGACAAGAAGAATCTATAGAAAAACCAGTAACCGCCCAACTAAAAAAGGGAATAAACAAAGAGAAGCTAACACAGGATAAGCAAGGCGGTGCAGACAGAGAACTCAACTTTGTAGATTTGGAGGAAAGGGGGACAACCTTGATGATCAACTCTCTCTGATACAAAGTGTACAGGATGGGTATTCGAAGTCAAGTCAAGTCTCTCGTATCATGACCAACATGAGGATCAAAAATCAAACCACCAAACATCTTGTAATCGTACAAAATGCTTTGCCAAAAAAGCAAAGAATCATTAGTAATGATGACGACGCCAAAATGTACGATGACTTTCATTAGCAGCTGGCAAAAAAGCCATACCAACTGCTCACGTATTTAGAAGGTCTAACGTCCAGTTCATAGAATGCAGATCGTTGATCAAGCCAATTATGTAGGAATGTCATCCATTAGAATGTACCATCGATAGAGATCGTTAGAGAGATTTAGAGCAAAGGTCTTCAAAGTGAGAAGTCGTCCTGTTCTATTTATGAAGTTTCTGAGTGAAGAAGATCATAGAAAGATGCCATTCAATAGAAGTTCCAATTAATTTTGCTAGCAAAAAACAACGACGACTATTTGGAAATTGTCCAGTTTGAATGACGCAAGAAACATCCCCGATGAGTTGAAAATTGAAATTTGAAATTTGAGGGCAATTAATCGACGCAACGACGCGACGATAAAATATTGTCGTGTGCTCACTTTGTTTTGTTAGCTGCAAAGATTGACGTGTCTGTCACCTGGAACTTGTCTGCCCTCCCCTGTTCCGTTCCACTTTGATGTTAAATCATTATATCTTATATATCCAGGCTTTGTGTGTGTGTATCTGTGCTTTGATCTTTTATCTTTTATCTTGGACCCTTTCCATATATATATATATATATATATCAACCTACACTTCTTATCTGTTTTTGATCCATCCATTTATCTATATTATTTATTTATTTATTTATTTCTTGTCGTGTCATTTTGTTTTATCTATATATATACATATATATATACACTATATTCATCCATCTTTTCATTCCATAATCATATATACTTTACCATATAAAGTATATATATATACACACACACACACACACAGAAAAAGTTCTAAATTCCAACAGAAAATATTCATACAATGCCAACACTCAGGAGATCGATCATCTGGTTACTCTCCTTGATTCTCGTCATCAGTTTCATGGTGATCGCCAGCTCTGATAAAGACGTCCTCAAATTGGAGATACAAGAAGAAGCCAAATACTTGAAAGAACAATGGGACCACCTGGAACAATTCAAAGTGAAAAACGGTGAAAAGAAAGGTGAAAAGAATAAAAGTGATGGTACAAGTGACGGATCCGACGAACACGTTTTGGAACCATGTACCGTTGTGAACCCACTCACAAATCAGTTCTTTGACTTGCGTTCGCTTGGTGCCTTGGGATCCGAAGGACTCGTGCAAGCTTGGAATGCCAAAGGGTTCGACTACGGTAAGAATTTTTCACTAGGAATCTGTTCAACACCGTTAAGACAGTTGAGTCACATTTCTAAAGATGATTTCAGTGATATTTCAAACAAGACGGAAGTTGGTGGTTACTACACCGATGAAAACGGTTATAAGCAGTCGATAGGACAATGGTCGACGTTGCCTAAATTTAGAGGACGTAAGTTGGTTTTGGAGTACAACGATGGTAGCTATTGCAAGAAGACACCTGGTGGGGAACAATTGAGAAAATCCACAATCTTGTCGTTCAGTTGTGACAGGGAGATCATGTCGAAAGCGCAGGTGTCGTTTGTGGGATCTTTGCACGATTGTTCGTACTTCTTTGAAGTGAGAACGATCCATGCTTGTGCCACTGCAGCAAAAGAGGACGATTCGGCGATCATTTGGATCTTCTTCTTCATCTGCTTGAGTGCGTTGGGTGTCTATTTTGGAGGTGGACTCGTCTATAAATTTTTCAAGAGGTTGCAGTTGCATCAATCGTCATCGGCTGCACAACGCAGACACCAGAAGATCTATCTTCCTGGAGGACAGGTGAGTAATTAGAGTTTTTTTTAAATCTAAATCGGTTTTATATTACAAAATTTACTAGTTGATTGAGGGAGTGCCATTTGTTTCGTTTTGTTTCGTTTTACTAACAAGGCTAGTTGAAGTTTAGAGATGAGCAGTACGCTAACAGATACAAGGATAACGTTCCGGAGTTCAACGCGTCCTTTGCAGACGCTGGATTGCTAGTGGGACGAGAGAACGAGTTGATGGATCTGTTGGATACTGAAGAAGGTAGACTGCATAGCAATTGAGCCAATTTGTATGTAACGATAAAGTAATATATGACAACCGAATTACATAATCAATAAAGTTACCCGGCCTTCAAAAGAAACACAGTTTTATTTTGAGTTTAGCACGCAATTAAAATTTAAATTTTTTTGTTTTTTCTGCGATGAAAATTTTCGCCTTTTGGTTGCTTTTCTTCTTCTCCTTTTTATCTTTTCTCTTTCTCCTTCTTTTTTTTTTTTTTTTTTTTTTTTTCCTGTCTTGTTTCAACATCGTCTACATATACAATCATGGGTAAAGAAAAGTCTCACGTTAACGTCGTCGTCATTGGTCACGTCGATTCTGGTAAGTCCACCACCACCGGTCACTTGATCTTCAAGTGTGGTGGTATCGATAAGAGAACCATTGAAAAGTTTGAAAAGGAAGCTGCCGAATTAGGTAAGGGTTCTTTCAAGTACGCTTGGGTCTTGGACAAGTTGAAGGCTGAAAGAGAAAGAGGTATCACCATCGATATCGCTCTATGGAAGTTTGAAACTCCAAAATACCACGTGACCGTTATCGATGCTCCAGGTCACAGAGATTTCATCAAGAACATGATCACCGGTACTTCCCAAGCCGACTGTGCTATCTTGATTATTGCCGGTGGTACCGGTGAATTCGAAGCTGGTATCTCTAAGGATGGTCAAACCAGAGAACACGCTTTGTTGGCTTACACCTTGGGTGTCAGACAATTGATTGTTGCCGTCAACAAGATGGACTCTGTCAACTGGTCCGAAGCCAGATTTGAAGAAATTATCAAGGAAACTTCCAACTTCATCAAGAAGGTTGGTTACAACCCAAAGACTGTTCCATTCGTCCCAATCTCTGGTTGGAACGGTGACAACATGATTGAACCATCCACCAACTGTCCATGGTACAAAGGTTGGACCAAAGAAACCAAGGCTTCTGGTGTCGTCAAGGGTAAGACCTTGTTGGATGCCATCGATGCCATCGAACCACCTGTCAGACCATCCGACAAGCCATTGAGATTGCCATTGCAAGATGTCTACAAGATTGGTGGTATCGGTACTGTTCCAGTCGGTAGAGTTGAAACCGGTGTCATTAAGGCTGGTATGATTGTCACTTTTGCTCCAGCCGGTGTCACCACCGAAGTCAAGTCCGTTGAAATGCATCACGAACAATTGGCTGAAGGTGGTAAGCCAGGTGATAACGTTGGTTTCAACGTTAAGAACGTTTCCGTCAAGGAAATCAGAAGAGGTAACGTCTGTGGTGATTCCAAGAACGACCCACCAAAAGGTTGTGCTTCTTTCAATGCTCAAGTCATCATCTTGAACCACCCTGGTCAAATCTCTGCTGGTTACTCTCCAGTCTTGGATTGTCACACTGCCCACATTGCTTGTAGATTCGATGAATTGATTGAAAAGATTGACAGAAGAACCGGTAAGTCCATGGAAGCTAACCCTAAGTTTGTCAAGTCTGGTGATGCTGCCATCGTTAAGATGATCCCAACCAAGCCAATGTGTGTTGAAGCCTTCACTGAATACCCACCATTAGGTAGATTCGCCGTCAGAGATATGAGACAAACCGTTGCCGTTGGTGTCATCAAGTCTGTCGACAAGACCGAAAAGGCTGGTAAGGTTACCAAGGCTGCTCAAAAGGCTGCTAAGAAATAAGCAACTTGACTTGTTTTTTTTTTTTAACAAAGGGTTTTTTTTAAGGTTTGATTTGGTTCTATTTTAGGAACCACAGGTTGACTGTTATTATACTTCTTTTTTAAAAGAAAATTTTTTTTTTGTTTTGTTTTGCTTGTTCTTTGTTTTTCTTTTTTTTATTTTTATTTTTATTTACTAATTTTTACTTATTACTATATATCTTTTTAATTCAAATTAAATTTTGATTTTTATCAAAAAAAGATGGATTGTAATAACTTCAAAATACTATATGTTAAACACTATCGTCAAACTTCCAATCTCCACTCTTACCACCTTTCTTCTCCAAGACTTTAACACCTCCTATGACCATCCTCTTATCAACAGCTTTACACATGTCGTACAAAGTCAAAAGCCCACAAGAAGCACCTACTATCGCCTCCATTTCAACACCCGTCTTGCCCGTACACTCAACGGTACAATAACAAACGATCTTCCTACCTTTGGTGTCCACTTCGAAATCCACCGAGATTTTGGAAACGTTGATCGGATGGCAAAGAGGGATCAAGTTTGGAGTCTGTTTCACAGCCATTATGGCAGCAATCCGTGAAGTGGCGAGCACGTCACCTTTCTTGTTGTTGTCGGTTGATATTTGCAGGATGGGTGTGTCGTTCGAAAAAGCAATCTCACCGGTGGCGACGGCCACTCTTGTCGTGCTAGACTTGTCGGTGATCGACACCATATGTGCTTCACCTTTGGCGTTCAAGTGGGTTAGTTTGTTGGGTGGTGGTGGTGATGGCGGTGGTGTACGTTTCGTGGAGTAGTTTCTACGTTGGAATGCTAGGTTTTGGTAACGGGCTTGTTGAGGGATGTTAGTATGGTTAGACAAAAGTTAAAAGGGAATAATATGGGGATAAATGTCATTAAAAAAGGAGGAAGGGAAAGGGGGGGGGGGGGTACGTGCGAGAGTTAGAGTGAGGTAAGTTTTAAAACAAAAAGGTATAGATAGTTCTTATCTATAAACCAAAGGTGCCTTGATTTGGAGTTGGGAAAGGTTATGTAGTGATACTTTGTAGAAATAAATTTGCTGTCCAATTGTATTTTCAACCTCCAATGAGGATCATCGGCCGGTTAGGCATGTTTTCCAACTCTCCCAACCCGGCATGCTTCTCTTTCTTCAACTTCACAGCTTTGCCGATCTCCTGCAAGATCTGATCGTCATCGCAACCTTCTTTGATCAACTTCTTCAAACTGAGCTCCTCGTTCCCAAACAAACAAACTTTCAAGTTCCCATCGGAGGTGATCCTTAGTCTTGTACAAGTACCACAGAAATCCGACGTCATCGACGTGATGAACCCGATCTTCCCCTTGAACCCTGGAATCTTGTACACTTTTGCCGTGTCACCGTGCCTGTGCCTCAACGGTTCTATAAATGGGTACTTGACCCGCACGTTCGATAGGATATCGTCATACGACACCATCTTGTCGTTGGACCACTTGTTCCCATCAAAAGGCATGTATTCGATGAATCGCACCTCGATCGGTTGATCTTTAGTCAACTCGACGAAATTGATGATCTCGTCATCGTTAACGTTCTTCATGACGACGATGTTGATTTTGACTTTAGGAATACGCAACTCCAAAGCTTTGTTCAAAGATTTCATCACTGCACTGAGACCATTTCTCCTCGTTATTATTTGAAACTTACCGTTGATGAGGGTGTCTAAGGAAAGGTTCAACGCAGTCAACCCGTTCTGGAAAAGTAGCGGTAGTTTACGGTGTAAAGCCAACCCATTGGAAGTGATACAGATCTCTTCTAAGCCAGGTAGTTGATGCAACCTAGAAACCAACTCGACGATGTCCTTACGTACGGTGGGTTCACCACCAGTGAGACGGATCTTGCGAACACCTTGTCTGATGAAAATCGATGCAATCCTTACGATCTCATCCGTGGTGAGTAACTTCTCAGTAGGGGACAAATCGATTCCTTCTTCGGGCATGCAGTAAACACACCGAAGGTTGCAACGTTCGGTGATCGAGATCCGGAGGTAGTCGTGCTCTCTGCCATAATTGTCCGTAAGAAATTCACTGAACTTCTTGACTGGTTTAGAACGAAGTTGTTGTAACCTTGATGATGCTGTGGTTGCCTGAACCGATGGGTGTGGTGGTGGCGGCAACCGTTGGTGTTGGTCGATCTGGTTGGCAACTTCCAGTGATGGTGTTGTGTGTGGTTTCCACAAAGGTCTGGTGTACGTGGTGAAAGACCTTCTCCACAGGATGGTTGATCCGACTGACATGCTTATATATATATATAGAAAGAGTAACACCCAACTCCTTTGACTTATGTAGAAGAAAAGTAGAGAGACAGATATATATGTGAAAATGATCGGGGGGTCTACAAAGATAAAGATGGAAAAAAACATGAAAGCCACCAAAAAAACGGCCACTCGGCCATGCCGCGATAATTGCCCAATTAGGCAGTCTCGACCGCTGGTATCTCCACTTCAACTGATAAAGCACAGGTTTGTTGTGTGGAGCCCATAAATGACATCGATTCTCTACATAGTGGTGGTAATTAAGCTTTCATTTAAATGCTTGCTGGATCGCTTTGATGCCACTACTAAATGCGATTGTCTAGGATCCCTACCTATGGATGACGATTGCATGCATTTCGTAGATTTAACGAAAGCAAAACCGGCAAACCTAAATGCACGGATCTTTTAACTATGGAGTACCGTTTGTTGACGACGGAAGGTGCACAGCTTCAAGGTAATATACATGGAGCAGTTTCTCAGCCTAAATGTAGTTGACAGGAGATTATAGAAGGTAAAATATTGGTTAAACAAAATAAGAACCCAATCCTTAGGTATAGCTATATATATATAAACGGTTCAAACGGAGAAAAAATCCAATTAACTTAGCCGACGGTCGATAATGTTGAACCATTATCAACATTCATTTAACACCGATATTGGCAATTGCTCGATAGTTACTTCCAGGAAGATAAAGCATTTGACTTTTTTCTTTTTTCTTTTTTTTTTTTAGCTTTAAATCATGTATTCATGGTGTTGCTCCCTTTTATTAGAGAAGGCACCCCTACGTCTGACTATATACTTTCTATATCTTACATAAGTATCTTTCTTAGGCGAGGTGAATACCGAGTATTTCCTGCGTTGAGCCAGTTTGTGTTACTGAGCTATATGTAGATTGGCCACCTGAAGTGAACAGAATATCAACTCATTCATAACGTCTCTGATCAACCGTAAAAAACCTCTAGGGTACTAGAAGGAAAAAAATCTGCACCAGCAATCCTGTGACAGTGATACACTTCTAACTCGGGTGGATCAATGCTGTGTGTTGTGAAACGTGATAGATATATGATTATGAATGTTTTTTTTTTTTATTTGGTGTGAAAAAGGGGGTCTCTATGAGCGAGCATCTTGGATGGGTTGGTGGAGGTTCCTTCTTGATGGTCACTTTTCCATCTTATGGTGGCACCTCCAACTCAGGGAAGCTGCATGGAGTAATTCTAGAGTTCATTGGCTCTATTGTGTCCAGTAGTCGTTGAGTTAAGAGTTTCATGTTGCACCCCCCTTTTCGAATAAAAACCAAAAACCAAAACCCAAAACCCAAGAACATAATCATTTATCTATCCCGTTTCTCAACACCCATCATTGATCTACCATTTGACGTTGAGAGTGAAATTCTGGTTTCGTAACATTTTCTGTTTTGCCGACTTCTAATATTTAATGTATCTGAGTTCTTCCTATACCAAGACGAGATATCCGATTGAGGAAACATATGACGTGGATCGTTATAGTTGACCGACAGATTTCTGTTCTCCCGTAGTTTCTTGACGAAATGAACGTTTAACCTTTAGCAGAAGGCCTTCTTGATCAGGGTCTTTCTTTGATATTGATGTATCGATGAGTGCAACGACGCCATACAAGTTAAGAAGCTGCTGCTTATATAAGATGATCGATGTGTGGCTGCGGCGGCAACTCGGCTGCGAGCCACACCTCACTTCACAGATCTCTAATCTGTGGTGTTGCAGTTATTGGACACTACAATTTGGTTGTCTTTTTACTCCTATCTATATCCCACAGATCCACTGGTATAGAGTATACGTATACATCCAATTTCAATGGAAGAGCAGATAGAGGAACCAATCAACCCGATCCAACGGAAACCATCGAGGCTAATCTACTTGGAAACCTCAGCGCAAAAGCTAGACATCAGAGCACACCAGAGAACTTACCAAGGAGCATACGTGAGAACTTGCTTGGGAACACTTTCCTTCTCCCTCATAGTGTTGAAGCTCTTCAGCAAAGAATTCTTCTCGATAGGGTTAGTCTTCAACTGTTACGGGTTGCTGTTGTGTTTGATCAGTTACTTAAGGTCCAAACAGATCGATTTGTACTTCATAAATTTCCACGATGAAGATTGGCGGAACAAGTACCATTTTGGACTAGGTGACTATTCAGGGGATGGCCAGGACGACTATTATTTCAAGACAAGTGGGAATTTCGTCATTTGGTTGAGTGTGATCAGTTTGATTTGCTATGTAGCTTTGTTCGTTTTGTTAATTAGAATTTAATCAGAAAAAAGGTACTGCAGTGGGAACAACCAAGCTTCTGTTTCTTTACTATCTGCTTTTGGGTATGGTGTTTATGTTTTTGTTTCCATTCGTTTATTTAAAATTATAATTATTTAACAAGGAATTATAAACTGGAGTATATAAATATAAACACAACGATAAAATAAAATAATAATAATAAAAAAAAAAAACAAGTAAAAAAGGGAAAGAAAAGATAAAATGGTTGGCTGCATATCTACACCTTGAGTAGAAAGCAAACAACAACAACAATAATAATAATAATAGCAAAAAAAAAAAAAGATAGATAAATGGGAAGATATAGTAACGATTGAATATACTATACACACATATATCTTGCATAGTACAGTTTCCAATCATGCATTTTTTTTATAAAAAAAGGGGTAGGCATCCACTCTTTGTTTCAACACCATACTGGTACGACCTAATCTATATTTATCAAGCTTCATAGTTGAAATATGCTCATGTGACAACAAACAAAAAAAGAAAATAAGTGTAGGTCAGATGCATCTATTCTTCTTTAACACCACCGGTACCACTAACTTCGGCCTTTTCGATAGAGGCCTTATCGGTCTTGACATCACCAGCAGCACCACCGCTCAACATGGACATCAATCCACCACCGGACTTGAAAGGTCTCTTCAAATCACCAGCGGCAGCTTTACCGAAAACGTGGATCTGAACCAAGTTGGATTCGAAGGCACCTTTCAAAGGAGAGATCGATTGCATCAATAATGGATTGGCGTACTTCATGTACAAATGCATGAATCCCATCATGGCCATACCGGTAAAGACACCTTTGATCGAGGATTGGATGTTCTTCAAATCGTAGTCCTTGACGGTGGTCACGGTCAACTTGGATTCAGTTTCACCAGCCATGGAGTTTGGAGGCTCGACAAACTTCAAAGTTGTCAAGTCGTTCTTCTTGATGATCAACTGTCTGGTGTATAGGTACACCAACAAAGTGAGAGCTGTACAAGTGACGTACAAGATTCTCACCGACATCAAGATGAATGGGTCTTCGAAGTCAAGTCTCTTGGAGACTTGCATCATGACCAACATGAGGATCAAATTCGAAACGGCTGGATTCATGGTCACGAACAGGAGGGGTTGTGTGTATGTAGGGATGGTAAGAAGGAAGTTGGGAAACAGAGAAAAAAGAAGCAGAACTAACAATTTCGTTGCAGCTAAAATAAACAAATCACAGTCCACAGATAATGAAAATCGAATCGCCACCGTTGAAACTTTTTTTTTTTTTTTTTTTTTTTCGTCGGGGTTGTTGATTGTCGGTGCAGAGGTGTCACATAGATCCATTTCGTATATCTCGTTTAGTCTGATTACCTAATACTGAATGGAAATTGAAACATGAATATATTGCAAGAATAACTATATATATATATATATATATTATATGTGGGAAGAAAGTGAAACTATAAGAATTGGTTCAAAACAAACTATATTTATAACACACACACCTAATCCTCAATCATAACTTTGATGTTACCGTTGGAAGGATCGGAACTGACTTCCATGGCTTGCACGGCTTGTTCCAATGGGAATCTGTGGGTGACCAAAGAATCAACGTTGATAACCTTGTTGGCGATCAAGTTGATACATGCAGGCCAGGAATCGTGGTATCTGTTGATAAACTTGACGTCGATTTCGGCCAAGGACAAGTGCATGAATGGGAAGTTGTTGATGTCACCTCTACCGACACCCAACACGGTCAAAGTACCACCTCTTCTTGTGACAAATCCACCTGTGACGATGGAAGATTCAACACCGGTACATTCCAAGACACATGGAGGTTGTTCATATTCGGTTGGACCAAACAACTTTCTGATCTCTTGAGCGTTATCCCAATTGGATTTCTTGGTGTCGATTTGATAAGTCATAACTTCAGGAATCAAAGTCTTTGCGAATTCCAATCTCTTTGCAGAGATGTCGGTGATCAACAATGGAGTAGCACCGGAAGCCTTGGCTAGAGCCAAAGTACATAGACCGATTGGACCTGCACCAGCAACCATGGCAGCTTTACCTAAAGTGATCTGGGATCTTTCGACACCGTGGTAAGCGACAGAGACAGGTTCAACCAAAGCACCTTGAGCGTAGGTCATCTTGTCTGGGATCTTGTGGACGAATCTTTCATCGTGCACCTTGTATCTCTGCATCAAACCGTTGTAAGGGTAAACCGAAGAGAATTCAACCTCTTTACAAAGGTTGTAGTTACCGTCCATACATAGATAACATTTACCACATGGCAATTGAGGTTCAACAGCGACTCTGTCACCAACTTTGACTTTGGTGACACCTTCACCGACGGAGATAACGTCACCACAGGCTTCGTGACCTAGAATACAGTTACCTTCGACGACCAATTCACCGATTTGACCCATCTTCCAGAAGTGGACATCGGAACCACAGATACCACAGGCTCTGACGTGAATTAACACTTTACCGGTACCTGGGGTATCGATTGGTGCATCTTGCATGAAGATAGTTTTCTTTTCGTTGACAACTAACGAAGGGTTGTTTGGCTTTGGTAAATTGACCATTATGTATGTGTAGCTAAAGAGTATTCTAAGGTTGTGGATATAGATCTGGAAAAAGAAAGAAAAAGAGAAAGCATATCTAGAGAGGTTTAGTAAAAAAACTTTTTGAAAGGGAATACCAACAGATATATATATATCTACGGACCAGAATCCGAGTCCGAAAAAAGCAGTCTTGTCAATCGATCGATATTAATGAAATTTTTGTCATACCCGCCAAACCAACCCAGCCAAAACACGGTAGCCAACCAGGCACTGAAATCTGGCTGCCCGGAAGGAAGAAAAAAAAAAAAAAAAACAGATTGAATTTCCCCACACTGCTTAGCTTTCCAAAAGCGGAAACCACTCCTTGCTTTTGAGCCGCACGGGAATCGGTTTTTGTTGTGGGCAATGGCTATCTTTCCCCTTTGGGCTGTTTTGCTCTCTTTTGTCGTTCTCCGTGTTGTTGCAGATGCTACATTGTAATCTGTGACCGAGCACTCACCTCACACTCAGGTTCCATCCGTCCAGTGTCCACGTAGTATTAATTTATTTATATATATATATATATAGTGAGTGTTTAGTCGTTTTCGTTCGATCCATTATTCTCACACCTATGTCGCATATATATACATATATATCACTACATCTTTAAAGTTTCCTTCAAATGCCTTTCATTTTACTTGTCTACATGTCTCCATGTTATACCTTTTGATCTTATATCTCCAGACCCATCTCCCAGAATGGCGATTTACACCCTCGAATTCCGCTTTTTACACCCACGCAACCGTTTTGACAAGAGCTGGCCTTCAATTAAACTACAAGATAGCCTATCTTGCCTCGACCGGTTTTAACATATAAAAATTTTATAAAGATCTCTTTACTTCTGGCATGTTTAACGTATTATATATATATATATATATATATGTATATTAAAAGGTTCAATATTTCGATGGCCAAATTTTAGCAGACAATGCACTTACTTCCCCATACTTTTGCAATAGCGATCTCGATTGTTTAGCTAGAGTGAATCCCGAAGAGTCTGGGGCAACACATTATACTGAATCTCGCACACCACGTGATGTGGGCTATGTTTCTTTCTTGAATCTTTTATTAGTGCACTTATACTCCGTCTTATGGACGTTATTCCCGAACAGCTAAGCTGTAAATTTTATAGCTTGCTGTCGATCGAGTTTTAATTTAAGTTGTTTGGCTGGATTTATTTCGAGCAAGTTAATCGGATCTGAAGCAGTGCAGATGTGTATACGACGTACGATATACCAAACAATTTATATATATATATATAATAATTTTAATAGCTGTAGCGAAAACAGAATAAGAACCGAGATGGTTGATCAAAGGTGTCATCGGATATACCACAAAAGTTGATCTACACGTTGATGCCACCGAGACGATCGAACAGACTCACTATTGCAATTTGCAGATCGGTAACTCTCCTATCAAATATATATATATATTATATATATACTTGGTTCAACAAAGCCGAATAGTGAATCACTGTAATTATGCTCAAAAAAAGGACCCAAGGGAGGTGCCGAAACCAAAAAAGCCCCCGTCACCATAATATATATATAGTCCATGTAACATAAAGAAGTGGACGAGAACCAGGATTCAGAAACCGAATGAATGGCATCTCTGAGACTGGGTGGTTGGTTACATAATAAGTGGCCGCACGATGAGGTAATCATTTTGAAATATATCATGCAAAGTTGCAAACTGACTGATCTATTAGCTATATCAACTTTCGTTGCTTTATTGTGACCATTTAAATCGATCAATTACCAAGATGAGTTCGATTGGAAGACAAGGTTTGATACAGTTGGCCATCTTCAAAGGCTAATTCGAAATGCTCATAAGAAGCATTACAAGTCATCGACAAGCTGGACGACCAACTGTCAGAAATGGAAAAAGAAAACTGGATTAATAATAACTTTACTACTTCCCTTTTAATTGGTACGGCGAGATTACAAGAATGATATAAGACCTATTTTATTTTCACTATCTTGTTCTTTTGTTTTTTTCGTCAACGACGACTCCACAAGATTTTGCCATTTGCTGATACGTGATCACCACAATTATTTGTGATTATAGATATTACCTTCACTCATTTTTAGGTTGGCGTTCTATCCTCAACGTTGTATCTTCAAAATCATGAATTGATTGCAGCATACTGGCAACACATTCTCCATCTGTCGAGTTTGAAATTAAAAACCATTATCATACAACACAACCAGATAAGAGCGTACAAGCCTACTATTCAAGAGACGGTTGCCCATTTTTTTCGAAGCAAAATTGACAGACCAGCTGGCTTGTTGGAAAATTAGTTTTAAAGTGTTTCTTTTTAATTTGTGGTACATTAAATGCCACTAAAGAAAGGGGTAGAAGCTTTAGAATAACCTTTATGAACTAATGCCAACTCTGTGGCTGCTCTGAAGGGAAACCACAACTTTAAACCCAACCAATTTTTCCGAACAGACGAGACACTGAAATAGTTGTCAGAATATCCTTGGCATAGACCTTTAATAGATCAAGACCTTCCTAAATCATCTTGACTTTTTTTTTGCGATGGTTATAAATGAGATTCATCCTGTGGACAATTAATGCATGCCGATCTACCATATTTACTGGAGCCATTTCATCTCGTGGAGCTCTAATGTTATGTTATCTTGCTGTGCCGCGGTTGTCGGTATCAATTATTCGATCCAATTTGCAACTTTGTCTATAATTAGGACACCAGGAGACGGTATTTTCGTTTTATTTTAACATAATTACACGTGTAACTTAAACACTATGACCGCAAGCGTACATAATCATATTTCAGATTATATGATATATATATATATATTATAAATGGGGAGTTAGCAGTTTATTCATAAACACGTCATTTATATATAAGTTACACCCATTTAAGACATGGCACGTTAAATTAGCCCTAGTTGTTATGCAGCTTGAGCAATCGCACTAGTGGTTGTATATAACCAATGACCCATTTTTGCATAGGTGAAAGGTATATTATTTTTTTGGGATTCATTATTTATATACTCATGGTATATAAGATATAACAAGATCACATGTTTATCAGATTGTCGCAGTCATTATAGTGAGTTTTGGCAAAAGGATCAAAGGGCAACCGAGAAAAGGGCAAGTTGCGAGTTTAGCTGAAATATTACATCTCGGTTGATTCTCCTTTAACTTTTTTTTTCCTCTAGAATTTTCATCCTTTCAGAAAACGGGATATGTAACGGCTTATATATATATATATATATAAATTGTTAACTGAATGCTCCTATAGCCTTGTAGGAAATAGCGAGGGAACTCTAGCACCATACCAATTCAAAGACGAGCCATCGCTCCTACCCAGATTATGGATCAAACTCATATATATATATATATATATATATGAAATGCCCAAGATTCTGCTTGACCGTACAGAGCGAGTTTCTTGATGGCACTCAGTTTAGAACCCACAGTTTAAATTAAATAAGGGCAAAAATGGTTCAACTTTCAGTTGCACGCGAGCAAAGGTGACCAAAGCCAATTATGATGGTTGGTGAGTGCTGCACAACGCTTAAAGATAAGGTCAATGGGTGCCACAGTATAATACAGAATTTATATCATATCTTAAATATAAATAAATGTATATATAATTCAAATGATCCTTCCTCATGTCTTACAGTAATGGACGAATGATTGACCAGAGGGTTGTATTGTTATCAAAATGGGCAAAAGACGAGTTCAATAAATATAGAAGGGATAAGAAGGGGCTCAAATAGCCACTCTAAGACAACTTGGAAAAGAATTAGTTTACCGGGAAGATAAAGGCAACAAAATTAATATATTTTCTACTAGTACTCGGATCTTTCCGACAATGCCTTTGGGTGCCCCCGTCATTACAGATATCTACACTGTCATTGGACAAACCAAATTTACGATATCTCTGATTTTGTATTTCTGTAGAACAGGCTATTTTTTGGAAACTAGATATATATATATGGATTCGAGCAGCACCCCCTCTTATCAATAGAATTTGATTATCGTTCTGTATACATGTGATTTGAAACTATTAATTTATGGTAGCCAGCGTAAATGACCTCAAAAAAAATGCCCCCTTGCTGCTTTCCAATCTGATATTTAGGGTAATAGGTGTATCCGACAGATCGCAAGATGGATCTCAAAGATGGGACATTATAAAAAGAGGAATAAATCCGCTTGTTCTGCTGGCTAGTCTTACCAACACTCAATGTCTTTTGTGCTCCCTTCTGCTCCCTCCCCCCTTTTTTTAAGTTTTCTTTCGACCAAGTCACCAAAACTTTAATTTATCATCATCAAAATCTGGACACCCCCCCTCTTGAATAATAGAGATATCCTCTTTCGTTTTTGCTCTCTTACTTTTATTTCCTTTACTTTAGCTGATATAAGTTGAATGATGAGCCTAGATAAATCTGAACTCAACATCAAGTCCGACGGGATCCATTTTACCACCGAGTTCGTGGCCGATTCTGGAGATGGGATCTCGTTGGACGAGTCTTACAAGTATCGACTATATGAGAAGTTGGGTCACGGCCATATTGTCGGTGATGAGCTAATCCCGGATATCGAATTTCTTTTTGACAAAATGCAACAGATACCAATCTCTGAAGGTTTAAAAATCTTGTCCAAAGTGTTAGATTACCATGAAGGTGACCCAAACTATCCAACGGAAGATTACGAAGAGATCAAGAAGTTGGTTGGAAGCAACGGTGGTCAAATCAGCCTGTACACTACACACGAATCATCTACCGAAATTTCAGAAGACCCAGCGCTAAATGAGAAAGCTATACAGCCATCTACTGAAAAAGTTATTGATGTTTCAGCCAACAATGAAGAAGAAGCCTATCTTATTAAGTTGCACGCAGTCTTGAATGAGTACCATTCCCCATACCCTGAAGTTCGTGCCGTTTCGTCACCTTTGGATGACCCTAGCATCCCATGCGAAACAATCCGTGTTTACATTATTGCCTTCATCTGGACGATTGTTGCTTCGGGTGTTAACGAATTCTTCAGTCACCGTATGCCTAGCATCGGGCTAGGTTCTGCCATTATCCAGATGTTGATGTACCCAAGTGGCCTTCTACTAGCCAAGATTCTACCAGATGTCGGGTTTACACTATATGGCACCAGACATTCGTTGAACCCAGGACCTTGGAATTACAAGGAGCAGATGCTTGCAACCATTATCTTCGACGTCAGTACTGCTAGTGTCTACGTCAGCTCTAATATCATCGTCCAAAAATTGAAAATTTTTTATGGTAACGATTGGGTTAGCACAGGGTACCAGATCTTATTGTCTCTTTCCACGCAGACGCTTGGATTTGGGTTGGCTGGTGCATTGAGAAGAATCGCTGTGTATCCAGCCCGTGCAGTTTGGCCAACGTTGTTACCTACGCTAGCATTCAACCGTGCTTTGTTGAAAACGGAGGTCAAGGAAAACATCAACGGTTGGACAATTTCAAGATACAGATTTTTGCTCTATACTGGTATTGGGTCGTTCTTGTACTTCTGGTTCCCAAACTATATCTTCCAAGCCTTATCTACATTCAACTGGATGACATGGATCAAACCGGACAATTTCAACTTGGCTGTGATCACTGGTTCTGCCTCCGGGTTAGGATTGAATCCGATTCCAACTTTCGACTGGAACATCATCTCTCATAACAGTCCTTTGTCGGTGCCCTTCTTTTCACAGGTCAACATCTTTGCCGGTATGGTTATTGGATTCTTTTGTATTGTTGGCACATATTACTCCAATTATCAATGGAGCGCTTATTTACCAGTTAACAGCAATGCCATTTTTAACAACCAAGGAAACTCGTATGCTGTTACCAAAGTTATAACTAATGGAAGGTTGGATTTCGAGAAGTACAAGAAGTATGGACCACCTTACTATACAGCGGCCAACTTGGTCACTTACGGTGCCTTCTTTGCCTTGTACCCATTTACGTTCATCTACGTCATTGCCACCGAATGGAAAAGTGTGGTTGGGTCGCTTGGCATCTTCACTGAGATCTTCACAGATTTCAGAGGATTCATTTCCGAGTCTAACTATAAGAGATTCAAAGATCCTCATTCCAGAATGATGTCAAAATACAAGGAGACTCCCGATTGGTGGTTCTATGCTGTTCTTGTTCTTTCCATCGTTTTTGGTATTGTCTGCGTTAAAGCATACCCTGCCAACACTCCGGTCTGGGGTATTTTCTTCACAGTTGCCATCAACTTCATCTTTTTGATACCAATCACTATCATCTATTCAGTGACAGGGTTCTCGTTTGGTTTGAACGTTCTCGTTGAATTGATCATTGGTTATGCAATCCCAGGCAACCCAGATGCTCTCATGACTTTGAAAGCGTACGGTTACAACATCGGAGGACAAGCGGAGAACTATATCACCGACCAGAAGATGGCACATTACGCTAGGATCCCACCACGTGCACTCTTCAGAGGTCAAATCATTGCAGCGTTGCTTCAAATCGTTGTCGTTTTACTTGTCTTGAACTGGGAGATGTCCAACGTAGCCCAATTCTGCACGCCAAAGCAACCAAGTCGGTTCTCGTGTCCTGGTGAAGTCACTTTCTACGCCGCCTCGGTTCTTTGGGGTGCCATTGGTCCAAAGAAGGTGTTTGATGATTTGTATCCTATTCTCAGATGGTGTTTCTTGATCGGAGCTCTAGCTACGATTCCTTTCATCTTGCTCAAAAAGTACTTCCCTAAGCAAACGACGTATTTGAATCCAGCGGTGATTATTGGTGGTATGATTGGCTATGCTCCATACAACATCGCATATTACATCCCAGGAATGTTTGTATCCTGGCTTTTCCAATACCGTATCAAGAAGAGATACCTTGCATGGTGGGAGAAGTATGACTATATCTTGGCTACTGGGTTAGGTACCGGTACTGCTTTCTCTGCTCTTATTATTTTCTTTGCGGTTCAGTATAAGCCAAAACCAATCATCTGGTGGGGGAACACCGTTTTTGGGGCAGGCGTTGATGGTGGTGCTGAAGGAATGCAGACCAGTTTGTTGGATCCAAGCACTGCTCCTGACGGATACTTTGGTTTGAGATTGGATCAGTTGAAACCTTGAATGAATCCCTTTTTCTGTTATTCGCTAATTGAGCGATACTTTTATTTTTTTTTGTTCGAAGAAACATATGCATTAGGTGAAATAGTGAAATGTTTTCGTTTTTTGTTTGTGACTACTATTATTCGAATCCTTTGAACTTTTATTTGCGTATACTCGTATTGAATATAATTAAAACCAATTTTTAAACCTAATTTTGATTTCTTAATATACTTGGAAACCAAGTTCCCTTCAGGTCATATACTTCTCGCACTATATAGCTCAGCTAGTAGCTTTATGTGCGATGATAACAACGATACGAGATCATGCATCCCAGCTTTTCGTTTAGAGAGTTCTACCTTTAATACAGGCATGCACTTAGTACCAGATTCAACTGCTCTAACTGTTTGACAGTTTCAACTGCTCTAACCGTTAAGCAGGGCAGGGGTTTACGAAATTTAAATAACTATATATATATACATATATATGTAGTTCTGAACAATCCAAGCTTTTGGAAGTATTGTGTTCTGCAGCTGGACAGCTCTATACACGTTTCTATACTTCAAGGAATCATATTTTCGTTGTAATTATAAAGAACCAGCGGATGGATAACGTATAATCACACCAAGAAAGAGCAGGAACAGGTATGCCACATGGATTCGATGTGGGTTAAAAAATATCGCCAAAAATAGTGGAAGTTTAACTGCACCACTTCCATTTTGAACACACCGTACGTGACTTGCGTGCTCTTCATGAGTCGTTGCTCTAATATAAATTATTATGCTCATAAATAACCGGTGAAAACAGACACATGGTTCATTCACATCAAGGGTTACAGCCAGTAAAAGAAAAGTATGCGATATCTGGCACCAAACTCTGCAGGGTGGTCAAAAAGCAAAGGTGGATGCCACAGCTATCGCACGCAATTTGGGATATCGAGATCACCCATGGTCAGAAGCTCACGCACGCCGTGACCGAGAGAACTTCGAGTTGTTTTTGTTCCTGAACTTGGTATGGAGAGTGTGACTTTCAAAGCGGGTTCAATCGATAAAGAAACTATCCTATAGAGAGGCGGAAGTTTTTAATGAGAATAATGAAATGTTATTCTTGGGTAGCTGGGTGTTTCTTATAGTATGACTCCTGTTCATATGATATTTGGATATACATGGACAGCACGCTTGGAAGATCCCTTATGTCTGTATTGCGACTTATATTGGAATCGTCAAGTTGGAAAGGGCTGCCAGAAATTTTAATTCTCTAATTGCATACATACACCTACGATATATATACTTGAACTTACCATGCAGTTACTTTCCCCCTCCGTTTAAAGATTAAAATATACAAATCTGTAGGACAGGCAAAACTGTTCAGCGAAATGCCTTTGCCACAGCTATAATCACTTTGATAAAATTGGACACACCACCTAACATACACCAATTTGATTCAAATATAAAACTCGATTAATAAAGCATTGAATAGCTGTATATATATAGCAAGCCATTTCCCCTTCTGTTTTTTTTTTTTTTTTCTTTTTGATCTGGCTTCTTAGCTATTGCTAGTTTTCCACCAGCAGAATCCTCAAGGATCTAAGAACCAAAAGCTTAATTTATCCTCAAAATTTAAGCTTCTGCGAATAAAAAAAACAGACGTGCCCTGGTTTTTACCCGTATTAGGATTTATTGCTTTGAAACCTTTAAAAAGTCAAAAAGCGCAGAATGGACGAGAAATCAAGTAAGAACCTCACTTCTGGAGAGATCCATTTTACCACAGAGTATGTGGGTGATTCGGCAGATGGTATCTCTCTTAACGAGTCGTTCAAGCATCGGTTATACGAAAAATTGGGTCACGGTTATGTCGTGGGTGACAAGCCAATCCCAGATATTGAATTTCTTTTTGAAAAACTGCAACAGATGTCTGTCCATGAGGGATTGAGTATATTGGTCAAAGTGTTGGATTACCATGAAGGTGACCCAAATTACCCAGCTGAAGATTACGAGGAGATCAAGAAGTTGGTTGAAAACAACGGTAGCACAACTGGCCAAACCTACGCTGCATTATCAGATTATGAGGTGCACAATGAAAAATCCGCGTCACTTTCTTCTGAAAGAGTTGTTGATGCCACAGTTAATAACAACGACGAAGAAGTAATATACCTTATTAAACTACACGCTGTCTTGAACGAGTACCATTCACCGTACCCTGAGGTTCGTTCCATTTCCTCACCTTTGGATGACATCGAGATTCCATGTGAAACGATCCGTGTTTACATTATTGCGTTTATTTGGACGATCGTTGGTTCAGGTGTCAACGAATTTTTCGGGCACCGTATGCCTAAAATTAGTTTATCTTCCGCAGTCATTCAGATGTTGATGTACCCTTGTGGTCTTTTGTTAGCCAAGAGTCTACCGGATGTTGGGTTTACTCTGTTTGGCACAAGACATTCATTGAACCCAGGACCTTGGAATTACAAAGAGCAGATGCTCGCCACGATCATCTTTGACGTCAGCACTGCTGGTATATACGTCACTTCCAATATTATGGTTCAGAAAATGGATGTCTTTTTTGGTAACGATTGGGTTAGCACAGGGTACCAGGTCTTGTTGGCACTTTCCACACAAACGCTTGGATTTGGGTTGGCTGGTGCATTGAGAAGAATCGCTGTCTATCCAACCCGTGCGATTTGGCCAACGTTGCTACCTACGCTAGCGTTCAACCGTGCTTTGTTGAAAACGGAGGTCAAGGAAAACATCAACGGTTGGACAATTTCAAGATACAGATTTTTGCTCTATACTGGTATTGGTTCGTTCTTGTACTTCTGGTTTCCAACTTACATCTTCCAAGCCTTATCTACATTCAACTGGATGACATGGATCAAACCGGACAATTTCAACTTGGCTGTGATCACTGGTTCTGCCTCCGGGTTAGGATTGAATCCGATTCCAACGTTTGACTGGAGTGTAATTTCGCATAACAATCCATTGTCGGTGCCTTTCTTTTCACAGGCCAACACCTTTGCAGGAATGGTTATTGGATTCTTTTGTATCGTTGGCACATATTACTCCAATTATCAATGGAGTGCTTATTTACCAATTAACAGCAATGCTATTTTTAACAACCAAGGAAACTCGTATGCTGTTACCAAAGTTATAACTAATGGAAGATTGGATTTCGAGAAGTACAAGAAGTATGGACCACCTTACTATACAGCGGCCAACTTGGTTTCATATGGTGCTTTCTTTGCCTTGTACCCATTTGCATTCATCTACGTCATTGCTACCGAATGGAAAAGTGTGGTTGGATCGCTTGGTATCTTCACTGAGATCTTCACAGATTTCAGAGGATTCATTTCCGAGTCTAACTATAAGAGATTCAAAGATCCTCATTCCAGAATGATGTCAAAATACAAGGAGACACCGGATTGGTGGTTCTATGCTGTTCTTGTTCTTTCCATCGTTTTTGGTATTGTCTGTGTTAAAGCATACCCTGCCAACACTCCGGTCTGGGGTATTTTCTTCACGGTTGCCATCAACTTCATCTTTTTGATACCAATCACTATCATCTATTCAGTGACAGGGTTCTCGTTTGGTTTGAACGTTCTCGTTGAATTGATCATTGGTTATGCAATCCCAGGCAACCCAGATGCTCTCATGACTTTGAAAGCGTACGGTTACAACATCGGAGGACAAGCGGAGAACTATATCACCGACCAGAAGTTGGCACACTATGCGAAAGTCCCACCACGTGCACTCTTTAGAGGTCAGATAATTGCCGTGTTAATCCAGATTACCATCGCTTTGCTCGTTGTAAACTGGGAGATGTCCAACGTGGCTCACTTCTGCACGCCAAAGCAACCAAGTCGGTTCTCGTGTCCTGGTGAAGTCACTTTCTACGCCGCCTCTGTTCTTTGGGGTGCCATTGGTCCAAAGAAAGTGTTTGATGATTTGTATCCTATTCTCAGATGGTGTTTCTTGATCGGAGCTCTAGCTACAATTCCTTTCATCTTGCTCAGAAAGTACTTCCCTAAGCAAACAACGTATTTGAATCCAGCGGTGATTATTGGTGGTATAATCGGTTATGCTCCATACAACCTTTCCTATTACATTCCAGGTATGTTTGTCGCTTGGGCATTCCAGTACCATATTAAGAAGAGATACCTTGCATGGTGGGAGAAGTACAACTATATCTTGTCTGCTGGGTTAGGTACCGGTACTGCATTCTCTGCTCTTATTATTTTCTTTGCGGTTCAGTATAAGCCAAAACCAATCATCTGGTGGGGGAACACTGTTTTTGGGGCAGGAGTTGATGGTGGTGCTGAAGGTATGAAGAGCACTTTGTTGGATCCATCCACCGCTCCTGACGGATACTTTGGTTTGAGATTGGATCAGTTGAAGCCTTGATCGCTGTAGAGCCAGGTTTGATTCAATCATGTTGTATGCTACGTTTTGCCAATCAATTGGTGCGTGTACTTGTTTTTTTTTTTTTCTTTTTTGTCTCAATATATGTCCAGCAAAGTGGAATTGTGTAGTGTGTAGTGTGTTTCTATGTTTTAATATTCTATTGATTCCTTTCCTTCCCTTATTCCTGTTGGATATGGCAACCTGATGCTGTTTGTTGTACTCTGCAAAGTTTCCTCCAACGTTGATCTGTGTACGTAACCGGTGATGTAACCGATGTGCCGAGAATGGCCGATCGAATCCACTTCATCAACCACACATAAAGTGGTTATCATGTACTTACATGTATATACACATCGATCAGGAATCATGCACCCCCTGGAATAGGATCAAATGGACCTTGATCGACGCTCAGTAGTATATGTTAATTTGCTGATGTGAAGCACCTATTGATTCTTTGCTGTGCATCTCCAAAAATTAGGTTGTTTATCAAGGAAGCCCGACAGGTATGACCTTTTTGATGGCTATGATCGGTTTAGTGACTGGTTTCGGGAGAGACAACTACTACGATCAAGAATCCAGTTTCCAGTTTCCATTTCAATACACTATTCGGCCTGCTCGGGTATACATACCGACAGAACAATTCAGCAATTGTTCCTTAAGAATAAAGTAGCATGCTAAAAGGTGGCTGATTTACATTATATATATATATATATATATGACTGGTCGTGTGATGGACAACATTGTTAGGATTGTTAATTGCTGTCCAATTGACATTGCTGCTAAGTTAACCCAAGGACCACAACCACACCAAATTTTGCAAGAGGACAAAGAAAAGATCGCAATCACTGGACTCTGCAAGACGGTCAAAGTTCAGGTGTATGCCACAACAATATCCAAATTAGAGATACAGCTCCCTTGTTTATATTCCAGATAGTACATCCCTTCCAAAGCCTAGAGATCTAGGTACGTCCTGCTTTCCATTTAAAGAAATGAGGACAACGTGGTAACTTTGAAATGAAATGAAATGAAATGAAACGAAACAGGACTAGATGAATCTCAGTAGCAATCGTTCACAGCTCTAAATCTTTTACAGACAACACCAAAATAAAGAATTTTGGGCAATATCTTAAGAGTGTGGCACGCGTTTATCTTATTACTTTATGGATCAGACTTTCTGTCTCACAACTTATTTTAGAAAGCGCCAATTCCTAAAAAAATGGATCGATATAATGATTTAAATCCTATAACTTTCATATTGTTTGTCCCTGCAGTTTAGCATGTATGCGACGGACAAAACTATACAATATTGAAAATGATCCTTATCAGTCAGATAACACTAAACACCTCACTCATAATATATCAATTCAAAAAAGAAGCAGAAATTTGAATGACGTATATATAGCAAGATATGCTCCCAAGTCTTGAAACTTATTCCCTATCGAATCTCCATCAACTTCACATCCACAGGCTTAAGTTACTAACGTAACCTAACGTTTTTATGTTCTGTTGTTGCTCTATGGGCTTTTAAAGATCCAGAAGTTGAATAATTGTCACAATGGTGTCAACGTCACTTTGGCATAGATCAATTACAGATGCAATCTCTCTTGAAGGACGAGTCCCACAAGTATCGGCTATACGAAAAGTTGGACTACGGTAATGTTATCAGGTGACGAGCCGATCCCCGAAGTGGGAGTATCTTTTTCAAAAACTGTAAGAGCTGTCAGTTGCTGAAGTTTTTAGAATTTTGTCTGAAGTCTTTAGACCATCACGACGGTGATCCAAACTTCCCCAAGGAAGATTACGAGACGATTGAAAAGTTGGTTAAAGAAGGAAGAGGTCCAATCAGTGAACTATCTACAGACAATGAAAGTTCCAACGACCCAATTGAAAATGAGAAAGGTGCATTCAAAGTGGCTGAGGCCACCTTTAATAACAACGATGATGACGATCGAGTCTACTTGCTTCTCTTAACGAATACCACTCCCCGTACCAGGAAGTGCGTGCTATTTCCTCACCTTTGGACAAAATCAACTTGCCATGCGGGTCGATCCGTGCCTATATCGTTAGCATAATCTAGGTCATTATCGGGTTCTGCACACGCCGAAAAACACACCGAACAGGTTCTCGTGCTTTGCCTGGAGACGTTACTCTTTTTCTCCGCATCTGTTCAAAGAGGGTTTATTTTTTTGGTGACATCTACCCTATTTTGAGATGGTGCTTCTTGATCGGAACGTTAGCTACGATCCCATGCATTACTGCGAGGAAGTTGTTTCCAAAAAAGACTCTCTACTTCTCAATCCGGACAGTATGCGCCTTACAACCTTGCTTACTTCTTTCCTGGATACGTGGTGTCCTGGGTGTTGCAGCACCATGCGAGGAAGCGGTACCTTCCATGGTGGGAGAAGTACAACTATACTATACGCTACGTGGACTACATTTTCAGAGCTCATCATCGTCCAATTCAAACCGAAGTCGATAGTGTGGTGGGGGGAATACTGTTTTCAATGCTGAAGGTATGAAGAAAACTTTGTTGGATGCACCCACTGCTCCTGATGGTTACTTTGGTTTGAGATTAGACGAGTTGAAACCGTGAGTGGAATGATTAGCATTTTGATAACACACTATTTTCTGTACTGGTGAAACTATATATATATATATGTACTTTATACAGAATAAAAGCAAAAAACAAAAATAGCACAAACCCCCCCAATAGTTATTATTTATGTTTCTTTTTCAGTTCTTGAAAAAAGCACATACGCTATAAAATTATATACACGGTTAACAGATAAAAACATATAAAAACATAGAAAGACTTCCACTAAGCTTTAAAAGATGAACGCATTCTTCCCGATTCTTTCGAATTGCGCCCACCAACCGTACACGTACTCACCACCATCCATCATCTGCCTGGAATCGTGCAAGTTCCACTCATCGTACAAGAACTCCACCATCAATTCGGTGTTTTTGAAGTTCAAATAGCTGACACTCTTCCTCACGATCTGGCTAACGAGTTGCCTCTGAGAAACGTCGACACAGTGGGCACCGATCACCAACAACGGGAACAAGAGGCAATGTTCCAAGATATCCTCGCCTTCCACTTTTACAAACTCCTGTTCCTGTTGGTCCTGTTGGTCCTGTTGGTCCTGTCCACCATCCAATCTGATGTCCACCGTGTTGTTGATGTCGAAGCTGATGTTGCGGCTGCTGACCGACGACGACAATCTGTGTTTCCGTGGCAAGATAGATGCCACAAACTCACCAACGATGAACTGGATCAACGGGTCGTCGATGGACAGGTTCAGGAACACTCTGTAGTAGTAGATCATCCCGACGTTGGCGAACGCGCTGACGAACTTGAACCAAGCTGTTGATTTGATCGACCCGAGCCTGGCAAAATCGGACTGCAACTCGTTCAACTGCTGCTGGTGGAATGGTTGTAACGGTGTAGGTATAGGTGACGAAGGATGGGATGGGGTGCGTCTCTTGAAGTAGTGGTAGCCCAAGTTGCTCAAGATGGTCAATTTTTCCAGTACGACCAACAAAGGATCGTTAGCGGACAAGTTACCGAACCAGCAGTCCCTGTTGCTGAACTGGTACCAATAAGGAGCAGGGAAAAAAGTCTTGTCACCTGTCAAGATACAGTACGTGAGATCCATCGTGTTGAACATCGATAGCATTCTTGTGGTCAGTTCGCTCTGGACACCAAAGAGGAAACCAGGGTTGGAGTTGATTAACCTATGCAAGATGGCCCTGGCACCGTATAGATGACCGTACGCGATGTTGGAGTTCTCCAAGTTGATGATCCCATCCAACGTGCCTAACAAGATGCAGGCGTTGAACAAGTCCTCGTCGAATCTGTTCTGTGATGTTTGCTGTTTGAGGTAGTCGGTGAAAAGTTTGATGGACTGCGATCTCTGCTTCATGATGTCGATTTGGGAGATCATCATGTGTTTTTCGTTGAACATGTGGCATGCAGATAAAGTCAACACGATGTTGCTGACCAAGGGGCTAGATACGATCCGGTGGCTCATCGTATGCAGCGGGATCCCCATTGCGTGCAACCGTGGAGTCAATACTTTTGTGAAGTAAAGCAACTGCTGTTCAGGGTACGGCAACGGTGATGGAGCTTTAAAGAAGTTGTTGAAGAAATCGGTGTCCTGTAAGATGAACGGTGCGCCGGTATCGTCGACAACCTCCGTTAGTTGTGTCGTCGTGTGTGGTGAAACCACCAGGTCAAGTTGATCTTGGAAATCGGTAGGGTAGTCATTATTAATCGTAACAAATTTGTCCTTCTTTTCCGGTTCCGTTTCATTTACGCTCTTTTCAATGGCTGTGTTATTTTGGTAGTTTGTGTTGGGGAAATCCCATTCTTGGATCTGTTTCATAGGTTCGGCAATTTCTGGAGGAGTAACAGGAGACGATTCAGTCGAACTAACTTCGGTTTGCAAAGGCTTATCGAGGTGCAGCGATTTTTTCTCTTCTGCCACCACCACCTCGATTCTCTTGTTTGGATCGTTTATACTGTTGATCAAAGTCATCAACGGTTTCTGATGCAAGCCACTGATCATGAAACTGGATGATGGTCCACCGGTAACAGACTGGCGTTTGAGTTTTTGACTTTGGTGTTGGGAAGCCGATGAGCGATGATCCTCCGGCACAATCTGGTAGTGCTGCTGGTTGGCGGTAAAAGACGGCGTTGAAGTTGAAGTTGATGCTTTGGTATTGGAATTGGCAGCAAGAGATGTGGATGCATTGGCTGACGTGTTGATGTTCAATATCTTTCCCCATTTCAAGTTGACCTTATCGTAGTTGCAATCGAGGGAGTCCTTTAGGCATCGTTTGCAGCTGGGCTTATCGAGCGAGCACTTGACACGTCGTTTCAAGCACCTGTTGCAGGAGCCTTCGACGGTGCGCACCCGTTTGGACTTCTTGAGAGCTAAGGAGTCATCTGTGGCATCAAAACTCATTATCTTGTCGGTCCATATCTCAGTAAGGTGTTGAATTAAATCTGATGGTGGTTGCAACAACAGCAACGTTTTACCGATCATCGAAATGGTTCCGAGTTTTGTGGAGAAGGCAGCCGTCTTCAGTTTGGGGAGTGTTGGTGCACGGGTGTCCTTTTTGCGACCTATTTCCAGTTCCCACATTTTTCTTCTTCTTCTTCTTCTTCTTCTTCTTCTTCTTCTTCTTCTTCTGCTTCTGCTTCTTCTGTGGTGGATTGCAACAACTATACATACACTTACTGCAGATGCAGCCACGGTCCATACGATACATAAGGGCGAGATTGCCCTCCCTCAGGCTACCAGGCAAACTCTTCTATTCAACTTCTTTCTCTTCCTCTTCCTCCACTAATACCACCACTGAAAAGTTCCAACGCTTGCGACAGAGTTTGAACTTGCTCCACGACACAACGACCAAAGAGATGGAGAATTCGAAGAAAGAGATGACGAATGTGAGGCGTAAGTTCTTCCGGTCCAACTTGCAACTCTCTTCAGTCGAATACTTTGATGACCGGAAGGTGATCGATGAGTCCCGTGCGTTGGAGATTTTCTTGGGTATTGGTGTGCAAGAGACCGTTGCCGATTCTTTGCAGTACGACCCAGGTGTGGTGCTTGACCGATACACTAGGGATACTTCCGATTTTAAGAAACTTGTGGCGAGGTTGCCCGTTGTGATTGATCGTGCGGACGAGTTGAATGAGTGGGTGCAGCGGTTCAGCAGCGTTAATTACGGAGGAGGAGGAGAAGTGATACTGAAGGACGGTTCTCCTATTTCAAAGGAGCAGAAGGCTGTGGATTTGTTGGATGTTGTTTTGGATTTCAAAGGGGAGTTGTTGAGTGTGGAAAGTTACCTTTGTATTGTGAAGAACCACTGCGAACGGTACCGGTTCATCGAGGTTTCGAAAGCTGTTCAGACGATGCGGAAGCACGGGATGTTACCCGATGTGCGGTTCTACAACCTGATGATCAAAGCGATAATGTACACGAATTCGAAGCATCGTGTGAAGAGGTTGGTACGATGTTTGCAAGACATGCAGAGAGATGGAGTGACAAGCGACCAACTGACTTGGAATATCGTGGCCAGCGGTTTGAAGAACGTGCGGCACAGTTTGAAAGTGATGAGCGTGATGTTCAAAAAGGGGATCCCATTGAATTGCTTCAAAGTGTTGCAAAGACGTCTAGGGTTGACTTTCCCCGTGTATGACGAGTTGAAACGTGAAGGTGAAGGTGAAGGTGATGTTATTATCGATGATGTCGAAGTGGCTGTGCCTGTTATCGACTATTCTTTCCACGACTGCTTGCACGTGATGAATGACGTACCGATGGCAGCAGAGTACTACGAGAAGGTGTTGGAGTTAGTGGTCGAAGGTGGTGGTGGTGTGAGGAGACCAGTGATGGTTGCCGATTTCTCCAAGTATTTGGAGATTCTACACAAGTTGCTATTTGAATTGAAAAATTTACCTTTTGCTCTAGCCTATCTGAACCATTTGCAACGTAGGCATCCGGATCTGATCTTGGACCACCATGAGAACAAGTGTGCAGTTTACGCTCTGTTTACGGAATCGATGGTTCATTTCAAAGATTCTCCAAACTGGGATTTTTTGACTCGTTTTTTCTACAGGCAGCAAAGTACCGGTGAATCTAGTAGCCGTGGTGTTGGATCGGATACCGTGGCGAAGTTGGAAGCGATTGCTGTCAAATTGAAGATTGTTGGGTTCAACATCCACAACGTGCTCACGATGTACAACCAGAGGGAGACGCAGCAGACGATTGCAGACTTACGGTGGGTTGGAGAGGCTCCGTTGTGGGACTATGCGGCGAACAGCATCAAGTTTAAGAGGGCTTGTAATTGGGTGGGTCATTTCCAGAACCCTGTTAAACGCAGTGGCGGCGATTTGATCCAACGTGCGGGTGAGTTGGATTACCTTGGTGTTGGTAAAGTTGGTGGTGGAGTTACTAACGATGAAGAGGATGATGCCGTTTACGATTCTTGGGAGGATAGATTCAAGTGATGTATGATGTCAATTCAGAGTTTCTGTAGTTTTAGTATTTCTGTTAGATGAATGAATGAATGAATGAATGAATGTATATATTTTGATTAAATTATATAAACTATTCAAGAGAACAACTGGAAGATCTCCATGCCGCTTCTCAACCTTGCCAATTTACTCAAGCAACCTTTTTCGTAGTCGTAAAATTCCTGCAACTGCTTCAACTCGTTGATCATCAACAGTTCGTGTTCTTTACCTCTAACGTCATCCCTGCTGATCTTATCCAACAAGATCTTGTTTACTTCTTTAGCATCTTCGATCAACTCCAACACTTCTCCCATGTTGAAAACCAGTGAATTCTTAAACAGGTCGATACAGGTGGCCAAATTGAAACGGTAAGCGTACACGGCACGCATGGCGGATCTGTCCTGAGTCTTTGGGATCTCTTGGGATTGCAAAACATGGAACCGTTGTAAGTTGGCAACGACGTTTCTAACGTGGGATTCCTTCATTAGCACGAGTTTACTGAGAGTTTTCTCGTCCAGTAATTTGTGCAATTCGATGCAGTTGAGGATACGGAGGGAATCGGAACCAAAAGTGGTTTTGATGTACTGTTTCAAAGTGTGCTTTGCAAGAAGTGGAGATAACGTGGTGAATGGGATGTAGAAGGTGTTGGTTGTCGATTCAATTAGCAGTGGGAATTTCGGGTCGGAGGCGAGAAGTTTGAGATGGTGCATTAACAAAGAGGAGGAAGTTTCGTCGTCGTTGTCATTGTCCTCCTCCTCCTCCTCCTCTTCTTCTTCTTCACTATCTTCCATTGGAGTTTCCAACTTGATCTTTTTAGAATTTTTAAAACTTTGAGTGGTGGTGCTCTTTCTCTTTTTGGATAGAGACGCATCGGAGATGGTGCCGATTAAATCGGATGACGAGATGGCAAACATGTGTCCGTTTGACTTCAATTCTCTGAGTAGATCGTTAACGGTTAAATTCATACCTTTTTCTTGATCTTTCAACTTCAACTTTGCATCCAACTCTTTCAAATGTGCTGGATCCAAACCTGTAGTGGTGGAAGTGCCGACGTTAGCCAAGAACCGTTCCAACTGGTGGTCTTGGCTAGTTGGGGTTCTGGATTTGGATTCGACTCGATGCAAGAGTAAACGATACAAATTTGCAGATACTTCCCCGATCCTATGTTTGGCTAAAGATTGCAAGTGGATGGATCTCAACCTTTTTGTGAACCTTTCAAAGTTGAACGTTAGAGGAAGCCTTGGGTTAATTTTATTTCCTTCGTATAGAGCGGAGTTGAGGGAGTCCAAGTTGTGAACCAATTTGAGGTAGTTGTGTTTAGTTTCTTCTTTGATGAGTTGCAATTTTTTGGACTGGGATAAAGATTTTGTGTTTGAATCGGAATTGAATTGGATGGTTGTCTTTTTGAAGATGTGGTTGAAGATATCGAACTTGTTTTGGAATTGGAATTGGTCGATTGGGGTCAACCATTGGTCTTTGCAAAGCCTGTAGAATTGTTTTTCCACTTCGACAAGTTTAGATTTTTGGTGGTCCAAGTTTTTGTTGTTGAGATAATCTTGCAAAGTGAGGTGACCTGTAGCTAGAATGTTTTGTACGATGGTGGCGAAACTTTCGCCGTATTCGTCTTTGATTTGTAGGATGATGTCGTTGGCATAGATCAACTTCCACAAGCCTTCGTCATGGACGGAGTAGTAGGTGATTCCTTGATGCTTTGAAGAAGATGGGGAAGCATGCAAATTGATCTCTTTAAAGTAGACGATGCAGTTGAGTTGGATCAAGGAGACCAAGATCTTTTTCAAAGTTGGTGATTTGAGGCCGGAGTACTTTGCGAGTTGATTTAGCGAGAGTCTGTTGTGGTTCAAGATGACGGAGAAGATGTAGGCAGCGCGATCGCCGAGTTGCAACTTGAGGATGTGGGTGAAAAGGAAAGACTTTGGGGATTGAGTCTTTGCCGAGAGTGGGAGGGACATGATATGGGGATGTGATAATGACAACTTGTCTAGAATATTGGGAAAAAGAGAATTAAAAGGGAACCAAAAGGTGAAAAATCAAAGAAAATTTTCAGATCTGAAAAACAGATGGGTCAATTACATAATATATTATCCAATCAGAGATCCATGACATAATCAATTACCACATCAATAAAGTAGCCAATCACAGTGCCACAATTAACAAACAGCCAAAACCCACAAAACTTCGCACCTCTCAGATTTTTTCGTCTTTTTTCCCAATTTGCTGCAGTTTTGGACCTTTTGGACCTTTTTCAACAGTCAAGTTGTTCCTTCCCTTCCCTTCCCTTCCCAAATACTACTACTACTACACTTGTAGACAGATCAAATACATCCTTCAATGTTCTCCAGAAGAGCTTTTTCCACATCGATCCCTAGAGCCATCAAAGTTGTCTCCTTGGAAGGCACCTCTCCTGAAGTGTCTTCTTTGAAGATCAAAATCAAGAACGCTGGTTCTAAAAATGGTGGCTCTGGTTTATCCCATTTGTTAGCATCCACAAACTTCCTATCAACAGGCAACAAGTCCGGTTTGAGACTCAAGAGAGAATCGGAATTGTTGGGTGGCTTTTACGAATCCAAAGTTACCAGAGATGACATTGTCTTGGAATTGAAATTTTTGAAAGAATCTTTACCTTATTTTGTCAACGCTGTCGGTGAAGTGTTAAGTAACCCTTCATTCAAGAAGCACGAATTGGATGAAATCACTTTGCCTTATGTTTCCACTTATTACAAGAAGATAGATTCACCTCAATTCAAAGCTTTGGAAGAGTTACATGCAATTTCTTTCAGAAGAGGATTGGGTAATCCTTTGCTATACGATGGTTCCAAGAAGCATACCGTGGATGAGATCAAAGATTTTGCTTCGAAAGTGTACTTGAAAGAAAACATCGAAATTGAATCTTACAACGTTGTCGAATCCGATTTGACAAAATTCATCTCTGAATCTTCTCTAAGTTCGTTACCATCTGGAAGTTTCAAGTCAACGGAACAAAAATCGTACAAAGGTTTGGAATCCAGAATCAGATCTTTGGGTGCCACATCGGTTGTCTTTGGTACACCTGTTTCCACCAAAGATGCCTTTTCTTACTCTTTACTATCTGCATTCTTGAAGACCAAGTTTGAAACCGAGCACGGTATCACTGTCGACACAAAAGTTTTGAACTACGACGATGCTTCGTTGTTCTACTTTGCCGTCACCAGTGCCGATGCATCCAAAGCAAGTGGTGTTGCAAAGAGTGCATTTGCAGAAGCAAAGAGTGCCGATAAGTTGACCACCTATGCAAAGTTGGCTCAATTCGGATTGGCCGAACAAGGCCACAGCGAATTGGCTGCTGCTGGTAAAGGTGCCGATAAAGTTGACTTGAGTAAGTTCAACTTTGTTGTTGTTGGTGATATCGATTCGGTTCCATACGCTGATGAATTGTAATAGTGTTTTTCTATTGAAAAAAAAGAAGAAAGAAATTTTCTGATTATATATATATATATTATACATTTTTTTTTTTTTTTTAAATATTTATTAATTACTCTAGTTGATTCATAGCCACATTTCCTTGTTCCTGTTCCTGTTCCTGTTCCTGTTCCTGTTCCTATTTATAGTGTGTTTTTTTTAAAAAAAAGAAAAAGAACTTTAGATTATAGAGAAATCAACGGTAAGAAAGTAAGATAAGTCACGTGAGCAAAGAGAAGAAAAACGCGGCGATTTGTGAAAAACGTGAGAAGTTTTCACTTTTTCACTTTTACTTTTACTTTTAACTTTCTCTTTATCTGTTTGCTGATTTGATGTCGATGAAGTTATACAGATAACCATGTCGTTTCAGCCAATTAACCCTAAGCCGTACTTACAGTCGCTAGTGGATACCAAAGTTCACGTCAAATTGAAGTTCAACAACATCGAATACAAGGGCACTTTGAAGAGCGTCGACAACTACTTCAACCTGTTGTTGAAAGACGACGTTTTGGAGATCGACACGAGTTTACAAAGTGGTGAAGGTGAAGGTGAAGGTACAGGGTTGGGTGGAGAGTTGTTTATCCGTTGTAACAACGTTTTGTGGGTTGGTAAAGTTGAATCTGAACCTGAACCTGAGAAGCAAGAGGATGTGGAGATGGCTTGAATGTTTGGATATGGATATGTCAAACAAAAAAGGTGCAGGGGGAATTTGTAGAATTTCAAAGAAGATTTGGTTGATACTACGATGTTGCAAATACAAATGTTACTTTCTATGCTGCTGGACAGAGAAAGGCATACGGATCACAGTTGGTTGAAGTGTCAAGCTAAAGCCAGTTGATCGAGCGGTGAACGGAGTTCACAGACACGATATCAGAGACCATACAGTGGTGGTAGGTGAAACAGCAACGAAATAGCCATATCTTATATATATATATATAAAACGAATATTAATATATATTAATATATATCAATACATATAGAATGAATATATAGATATAGATATATAAATGGATCACGTAATACATCTAATAATCAACACCTTGCACCAACAAAACTGTGACAAAACAAGAAAAGTTGACCGTTTTCTGTTTCTGTTTTCATGGTTGATTGTTGTTTTTGCGGTGGATCGTCATTCACATATATATATACTTCCTCCACCAACAAGATGTCGGACATCACCAGCGACGAAAAACTTCAAGAGACACAACCACTACAGGTTGCTCCACCACAAGACGACAACGACGACGAGGCCATGGAATTGGACGAGTTGGAAGGTGAGGCCCCTATGCTACCTCCTCACTTGCAGAACCAAGAGGAGGACAACGGTTTACAAGAAAGTACCGAACCTATTGAACATTCCACCACCGGTGATGGAACCACACTACTTGCTGCAGGAGGCGAACTCCTTCCAAGTACAATCAACAGGTTATCGTTACATTTAAAAGGTGTGAACGAGTTGAATACACGTGAGATTAAATTGTACTTGGATACACAATTGAAACCAAACGTTACTTTTGAAACGAGGCACGAGTTTGCCAAGTTCGATTACTTGTTAGAATGGGTGAACGATGAGAGTGTGAACGTTGTGTTTGGTAGTGAAGACGGTGCACGGGAGGCGTTAGCGTTGATATCAGGAAAAGACGTTGTTGATCATGATAATGATAGTAATAACAATAATACAGAGAATCCAGAGTTGGATTGCCGTGCTTATTTGAACGAATCCGGTGAAATTTGTGAGTCTGTCAAGTTGACCGTTCGGTACAGTTACTTTGGGGATAAGAAGGTGAAGAATGCAAGAAATTATTCGAGGTACTATCTAATCCATGGAGAACCCGACGAGTACCAGAGAGGTGACGCTGCAAGACGGTACATCCAACAACAGAATCGATACAGAAGCAACAACAACAACAACAACAAGAATGGAAGATATAGAAGTCGGGATCAAGATGGGAATGGTAAGTTTAGGGATGAGTGGGTTAATGAAGATTTGATCACCGGTGACAAGGACTCTAGTGGTCGGTCTGGGTTGTTTGGGTACGATGGGGATTCCGATGATAGAAAGTACAGGCAAAGTCGAAATGATGACGATGAGTTGTACGGTAGTGATAGGTGGCGGTCGGATCTTTACGATGGAGGTAGAGGTAACGGAGGAAATTACAGAAGACGTAGGGTTGGTAGGGAGCGTGACCGTCGACAAGGAAGGGTTCGTCGGGATGACCGTAGTGAGGACTTGTTCCCTGATTTATTGACGAGAGAGAGGTCGCCATCCCGGATGGAGGATTGAAGATATTACTTTGTGTACAATAAAATATAGATAAATTTTCAAATTAAAATGAAATTAAAATGAAATTAAAATTAAATTTTTGGTGGTTGAAATTTCATGCGGTGCGAAAATATAAATTTATAAATAGAAAAATTTTTTTCTTCTTTTAATTCTTTTTCTTTCTTTCTTTCTTTTAATTCTCCTTCAATCAACAAACTATATTACCATTTCAAAAGCATTTGGAATGTAATATATTGCTTGGATGACAAAGAAGTTCGGAGAATACTGGTAACTTATACGGTTTCCGATGGTTCTTCGATCGATACACTCGTCCCAGAACGACTACCTAGTACATATTTTCCATCTTTGGTGAAAAAACAAAAAAAAAAACATTCTTCACATCGATGAATATGGGAAAGAAACTATGGTGACATGTTAACAATCTCTTCTAATACAACCCACGAACTGGCAAACCCACCGACAACGTCAACCACTTTTGTATTTGTGGTGGTTTTGTAGAGCAAGTTGAAGTAGTTGAACTTTACCGAACTTTCTTGTCTGTTGACACCGCAGTTCCCGTGCTCTCCCCAACCCCAAGCGTAAACTTGTTGTTGTTGTTGTTGTTGTTGTTGTTGTTGCAAGTTGTTGGCACTTACAACAACAACCAACCCGTGTTCGCTACCGATGCTCACTTTGTCGATCGACCAGTGCAACGGTATCGGAGGAACCAACTGTGAGTGGGAGTTGTTACCCCAAGATTGCAACTTGTTGTCCTTCATCAAGTGCACAGAACTCCACATCGCTTGCAAGTTGAAATCACCTTGCAAATCCACGTATTGTAATGCATCTCGCATACCAAAGTTGTCTCTTCCTTTGAAAACCAACTTCAACTTTTGGTCCTCGTCCTCGTCCAATGGCTTTGTCACAAACACGGTGAAGTCTCTACCCATGGCAAAGTCCACTGTTTCACCCACATGATCGAGTCTAGTTGGCGAATACAAACACTTGAACAGTTTATTGTTATTACTATCGTTGCAATTATCATTCTCGTAAATCTGTCCCTTTTTGTTGTTTCCAAACCCTACGAGTCTACTTTTTGGACCACCCACCATGACGATCGTATTGTGGATCGAGGATGCAATACGTGAAACAAATTCTCCTTGTTCCAATGGCAAATCCAATTTGGTCAACTCGTTTGTTTGAGTAGTTTTAAATCCGAGACCCAATTCTCCAGATGGACCGAACCCACAGGAGTAAAGTGTATCATCTGTTGTGACAAAAACGGTGAATTGCCAACCGGTGGCCACATCTTTGAACTTCAACTGTGGTGGTGTGTCTAATAAAGTAAATACGGGTACCGGTACGCTGGATTCACCATTCGTCAATTGGCATCGATCGTTGGCACCCGTGACGTACGCTTTGCCGTTTGTAAGGAGCAACACTGTATGGTTGCCCCCACAAGACAACTTGAGTGGTTTGCCAGGAACCGTTGTTGAAGTTGACGTTGAATGTTTGAAGATGCATGGGGTGAGAGTCGACCTGTCCACGTCGTCCCCTACACCCAACTGGCAGTTCCCGTTGGACCCGCATGAGAGAATAGTGTATCTAACCGCCATTATCGAGTGAAACCAGAGAACAGAGACCGGACAAAAAAAAAGGAGAAAAAGGAGAAAAAGGAGAAATCGAACGATCGAAATGGATTCACATTAAACAAGGCGGTGCAGGTAAAAATTTTGGCGACGCGTTTTCTCTGCCAAATTTCAACTTTTCCTTGTCGTCTTTTTGCAATATAAAACAAACCAACTCTTCTTTCTCTTTTTTTTCTTCGTTATAAAACATCGATATAATAATTATAGACATCCCACTTGTGCAATGGCTCGCGATTCTTCATCTTCGTCGATCATACAGGTGCCCGACTCCTCCCCGATCCGCCGCCACTCCGACGAGCTCAACTCGTCCCCGGTCAAGATCACAACGAGGTTGCCCAGCTTGCGTGAAAAGTTCTCCTATACTCCACTAACAACAACATCAGATAGCAACAACAACAGGAGAACAGGGATGGTCATGTCGATTGAGATTAGACGCAACTTTTCAGCTTTGAAGAAAAAATACCCGGATTTGCCCCACTCAACGATCCTCTCTGCTTTGAAGACCAAAGGTTCGTTACGCGAGGCATCGGCACACTTGTCGTCTCTTGTTACTTCTTCTGCATTAAAGAGACCCACCACCACCACTACGGTGGGGTCTCCGCAGAGGATCGTGCTATCGTCATCGTCACCAGTCAAGAAGGACGATTTCAAGTCCTCGAAAGTTATCGTGGACGGAAGCAAGTCCATCTTGGAGAGGTACCGTGCCAAGAAACATACAGAGTTGCCGTCAAAAAGGACCGGATCTGTCCCACTCGATACAAATCAAACCGTACCTAATGGCAAGAGAAGAAGGTTGGTGAGAGGTTCAGCTAGCGGGCCTGTAAACTACCTTGAGAAAGATCCTGACAGTTCAGAAGATGAGGAGGAGGAGGAGGAGGAGGAGGATAAAGTGGAAGTTAAACCTACGAAGAAGATAAAGGACAAATTAAAGTCCAAGATCATCACTTTGGATTCTGGTGATGAAGAAGAAGATGAAGAAGAACAAGAAGATGGTGTTGATGACGATGAGTCCGATCTCAACGTTATTGAATCCGACGAGGAGTCCGATTTGGACTTTGACGACCGTGTGCTGTTGTTCTTGAACACCGCCGATAAACGGGACCTCGTTGACATCGGTGGCATGGCACCTTCGGTAGCACAGATGTTCATCGACAGACGTCCTTACACTTCCTTAGCACAAGTGGAAGAATCCGATTTTGTCGTTGTTGAGAAGGAACCAAAGAAACGTGCTAAGAAGAGGAAACCGATGGGTGAAAGGATCTTGGAGATGACAATTAGAAAGCTACGTGGTTACGACACCGTGGAGTCCTTGTTGAAGAAATGCGAGTCGTATTCGCAGAGTATCACCCACGAGATCAAGAAGTGGGGGGTTAGCGTTCATGCTGATGATGGAGAGTTGGAGATTGTGGAAGTGGACAGAGAGGAGTCTAACAGTGATGGTGATGATGATGATGATGAGGAGGAGCAGGAAGAGGAAGAGTCAAGCAGTGAAGAGGAGGAAGATGTGATGGTTGTCAAAGAACGCAAGCGCACTGGAGGTAACTTTTCATCTGATGACGACGATGAAAACGTTGCTATATTGGAAGAAGAAGAAGCAGAAGACGTTGAAGAGTCCGAAGAGGACTCGGACGATGATTTTGCACCTACCAAAACCAAAACCAACAGAGGAAGAAGAAGAGGCGGCGGCGGTGGCGGTGGCAGCAGCAGCGGCCACTTTGGAAGACCTCACGAAGTGCACTACATCAAGGGAAAACCGAAGTTACTCTCCGATGAGTTTTCGTTGAAGAACTACCAACAAGTTGGGCTCAACTGGTTGAACCTCTTGTACCAACGGGACCTCTCGTGCATTTTAGCAGATGAGATGGGTCTCGGCAAGACTTTCCAAGTGATTGCGTTTTTAGCTTATTTGAAGCAGAAACACCACGAAGGTCCACATTTGGTGGTAGTGCCTGCTTCCACTTTGGAGAACTGGTTACGAGAATTTGCCAAGTTTGCACCGTCGCTTGAAGTGAGACCGTACTATGGTCCACAGGACGCTAGGGTCGAGTTGAGAGAAGAGTTGGCAATTGATGATAACTACGACGTTTTGGTGACGACTTACAACTTGGCATGTGGGAACAAGTACGACCAGATGTTCCTACGATCCCGTAGTTTCAACGTTGTCGTTTACGACGAAGGGCACATGTTGAAGAATTCGAATTCGGACCGATACACGAAGTTGATGAAGTTACAAGCGTCGTTCCGTGTTTTATTAACGGGGACTCCCTTACAGAACAACTTGAGGGAGTTGATCTCGTTGTTAACTTTTATCTTGCCAAAGATATTCAACGAGAAGAAAGAGCACCTACAAGATTTGTTTGATCAACGGGCCAAGACCAACACCAAGACCTCGGATGACAATGATGATGGTGTTGATGGCAATAATGATGATGATGCTAGAAAAAATGCGAAGTTCGAAAGTAAAGAAGGCACACCTGCCAACGAGGAGGATTCGAACTTCAACCCTTTACTCTCCCAACAAGCGATCACGAACGCAAGAAAGATGATGGCACCTTTTGTTTTGAGACGTAAGAAAGATCAGGTGATGAAGTACCTTCCAGCCAAGATCCAACACGTTGAGTACTGTAGGATCGACCCTGTACAACTCGAGGTGTACCAAGATCAGATCCAACGTGCAAAATTTGCCAGACGTGAACGAGAAAGGCGCCGCAAGATGACCGCCGATCAGATCCGTAAGATTCCTAAACCCGAATTCCCAATCTCGTCTTCGAATGTGATCATGCAGTTGCGGAAGGCTGCGTTGCATCCTCTGTTGTTCCGGCACTACTATACCGATGCGATCCTACGCCGGATGGCAAAAAGGATCATGGATTCTCCACAGTACATGGATGCTAACGAACAGTTCATCTTTGAAGACATGCAGGTGATGTCTGACTTTGAGTTGAACCGGTTGTGCCACAATTTTCCCGATGAATTGAACCGGTTTGCGTTGGATACGAGCGTTGTTTATTCTCAGAGTGGGAAAGTTCGTAAATTGATGCAGATTGTACGTGAATGTGTCGAACGTAAACAGGAGAAAGTGTTGATCTTTTCGATGTTCACCCAGATGTTGGATATATTGGAACCGGTGCTTTCACTTGCCGGTTACAAGTTCCTAAGGTTGGACGGTCAGACGAGCGTTGATGAAAGGCAGTCGATCATCGACAAATTCTACGAGGATTCAAGGATCCCTATCTTTTTGTTGAGTACGAAAGCAGGAGGTTTTGGGATCAACTTGGTTTGTGCTAACAACGTTGTCTTGTTCGACCAGTCGTTCAACCCTCACGATGACAAGCAGGCGGAGGATAGGGCACACCGTGTTGGGCAGACCAAAGAGGTTCACGTTTACAGGGTGATTGTGAAGGACACGATCGAGGAGAACATATTGCAGTTGGCTCAGAACAAGTTGGCGTTGGATAACTCGATGATGAAGTTGGATGGGGTCAACAATGGTGTAGAGGATAAGATTGCAGATGTCGTGGAGGATATGTTGTTTGAAAAGGAGCAGCATTCCGAGAAGGTTCATGTTGTGAATGATGATGATGATGAGGAGGAGGAGGAGGAGGAGGTTAAGAAGTCGGTTTTCGTGGGGGATGTCAACGAGGAAGTTAAAAAAGATATCCAAGGCGATTCGGCAAACGGGGGCGAACTGCTAGAGACTCCGGTATTGGTTAACGATCACGTTCCTGTTATCATCAAGGAGGAGGCTTTAGTTCAAAGTACGGATCCGACCACTGTAGTGATCGACGATGACGATAGTGATGACAGCGATGACGAGGAGTCCAACGACAATGACGACGACGAAGAGTACCATGATGACAATGGATACAACTAGATAAATAAAATAAAATAAAATAAAATAAATAAATAAATAATAATAAATATATGTACATTAACTACAAAAGAACAAGTTAAAAAAGTAAATTTCATGACGAGTATTGCAACTCCAACCCGTACCCGTACAACCTCGGCACGGGTTCTGCACAATCAACTTTCAAACCTGTAGTTAACAACCAATCCTTGAATTTACCTTCCCACAACAGGTCCACCTGCCGTTTCTTCAAACTTGTACAACATTTCAAAGAGGATGTGAATTCAGAAGCGTTCAAAGCGTTGACGAAATGGCGTTGGTTGTTCTCGACCCACCATTTGCCCGGTTTCACCTGCATGAAGTTATCTAGTACGTGCTGTTGTTCTTTCCTGTCGAGTTTGTTGAACCGAACACCCGGTTGTGTTCCATCAAGTGGAACAAAAGCGGATTCGTCGACCAACGGGAGATCCACTAAAATTTTCCTCTTCCTCTTTTTCTTTTGAAGTGGGTTTTTTGGATCTTGAGAGTTGGAAAATTTCCAAAGGTCGAAACCTAAAGTGAGGTCACTTTCGTAGGAGTAAATGTTGAAGTTATATTTGGAGATGAAAGTGGACGCTAGGTCGGTTTTTATGGCGTATGTGGATTCGATGGATCCAAGTAGTGGATTTATGGCTAAAGTCATGGTGAGAGGTTTGCCTGATGAAGATAGGTGTGTTGAATAGCGTAGTGCGGTGGATAGACCCGGAGACATCGATTGGGATGCGTACCATAGCTCGCAACCGACAGAGAGTAGAGAAGAATCTCTTATCGGTGGGTTGTTGTCCGATGTAGTATTATTATTACTATTATTATTATTATTGGGTGTTCCGATGTTGTAGAGGCATCTGAACCCGAATAGGGCTTCGTTCGTGCAGAAGATCAAGTCTTGGGAGGATCTTTCGGTTTGACGTTGGTAGTAGAAAGTAAGGATCGAAGTAGTTGGAGCAGATGTCTTGTTCAACCGTGGTGTATTGATGAACTTGAGCATCAATTGGGTGTTCTGGTTCAACCGTTTGACGATCATGGCTTCTAAGAACTGGGAAGGTAAGTACATCTTCCCGTATAGTAAATGAGGGTTTGCAGTGGAATGTTTCGATCTCTGCGGAGGTTGGATTAACCGATAACCTTCCAAAACGGATTGCAATTGCAAGTTTTGGGAGCTCTGGTATTCATCTTTCAAGTCAAGGGAGCAGTACATGTACGCTAAGGAACCGGTAAGCCTGTTCAATTGGGATAGAGTGACGGAACTGTAGCTGTACTCTGTGTTTTTGGAGGAGACGTTGAGCCTGAAGTGGTTGGGGATCTTGAAGTTGAGCAAGTTCTTGGAGGTGGCGAGCACGGACTCGTAGGAGTTGTCATGGTTCCAGTCGGAAGCGGCGTAGAAGCACCGCTGGACGTAGTCCATGTAGTTGAGCATGAGGAGGAAATGGTCAATTGAAGAAAGTGTTGTCCAGAAGAACAACAGGAAAAGTGTTGTGGAAGAAAACAAGTTGAAAGAAATTTCTGTTTTTTTTTTGCTGAGTGTGCTGCCTGCACAGCCTTGAAATGTGGATATATGTTTGTCGAATTTTTCTTCTTCTTTTGCTTTTTCTTCTGTTTATATCTATCTATCTATGCTACTGCTATCACACCATGCCGGATATGGATACAGACACAGAGGAGATAAATAGACGCCCCTCCACTCCCAGCAAGAGGAGGGCCAGGCCATCGGGCAATAACAACAACAACAACAACAACAACAATAACGTCGACTCGTCTCCAGAGTTGGAACCTGTAACGTCACAACCAAACTCGCCTTCTTTGCTTCCCAGGATCAACGAAAGGGATGACGATTTTGCACTCTCCTCCGATTCCGACGTGTGGTCGTTGAGTTCCGGAGCCACAAACACGAGGCAACACAACAAGAATACCGTTAACCATCCTGAAGAGTTGCCCGAAGTGGAGACTTTTGCCATGTCTTCGGATTCTTATTTTTCGCAGCATAGAGAATCTTTTGGTGAGTTACGTGGACGTAAGTTTGATGTTTTTGGGAAGAAGAACCGTAAATTGAGCGATGCGTCCTCTGTTCGGTCGTCCCAAGATCATTACTGGTTGGAGACAAGTGACAACGAACTGGCCAAGACTCCCAGTAGGAGAAGCAACAGCATGAAAGGAGGAGTCAAAGGTAGGTCGAGGTCACGTACTGGAGATTCGGAGACGAGTATAGGGGCAGCTGATAAAGGAGGAATTGTTGGTGGTGGATCTGAGATATCACAAACGGCCAAGATTTTTAAAAACCTATTGATATTGGAGGAATCGTTGAGACAGCAGTGCAACGAACAGAAGAAGTTAAGAAGGAAATACCTGTCGTTTTTGATATCTATGGTGGCAGTTTTGATCTTTACTGGGTACCAATGGATGTCGTATTCGAACGAAGAAGCTGCTGCTGCTGCTGCTGCTGCTGCTGCTGAAAACGAAGGGTCTGCGCTGATCAAGTATATGGTGCAGATCTCGTTCATCATCTCGTGCTTCACGTTGGTGTTGTTCTACTTGAGTGGCGAGTATACACGGACGATAACGAGGCCTCGGAAGTTTCTTACTATTACAAACAAAGGGTTACGGCAGTTGAACATCCGGTTAGTGAAGATCCGTGTGAAATTTTGGGATTACGTGGTGGACAACTTGAAGATGGTGTTTTTGGTGCCTACACAAATGGCCAAATGGCAGGCGATATACCTGTTGCGGGTGGTGGAGTTACCGATGCTGGTGAAGGTGAAGGAGTGGTGCATCGACATGGAGATCAAGTTGAAGACGTCGAAGCAGGACGGGGGAGTTGGGGAGGTGAAGGTGGTGTTGAATCCTCGGATCTTCAACACGGCGACGAGGGAGCAGTGGGAGTTGTACAGAAACGAATTCTGGAACAAGGAGACGATCCGGCGGCGGATGGTGTTGCGCAAAGAGCAGGAGATGAGGAGATAAATAAAGATAAAATAAAGATAAATAAAGATAAAAGTAAATGATAAAATAAATGATAAAATAAAGATAAAATTGCAAGACCGGAAAACGTAAGAGATTACATAATAACATACCGAAAGTTTCAGCAGCACAAATTTGCTCTCCGTTTGGTGCTGTGAGCTGTGAGCTGTTAGATCTGGGATTGGAATTGTTATATCTGGGGTCCTGTTTTCATATTATATATATAATATATATATATATATATATATATACATATACGTTGTATTCCAGCCATGCCGAGACCTCCTAACTCTTGGGTCTGGCAACACTTCAGACACTTCGCCGATGGAGACGGCTACTCTAGCGTCCAATGCATGCACTGTGAAAAGTCGTTGAGGTACTCTTCTAGAAACGGCCCCACAAACTTGGCAAGACATTTGAAACGCACCCACAACATTGGCAGGCCAGACTCGGTAATCACCAGAAGACCTTTCCACACGATCGGCTCCAACAATAATAACAACAACAACAACAACGATGCCGACAAGACGGGCTCCGGTAAGAACGACGACAGGGGTATCATATCCGGTAACAGGACCAGACAAGGACAAGGACATGAGCAGCAGCAGCAGCAGCAGCATGTTCAGAATGCTGGTCCACAACAGACTAGTTCTGCTGAAGATTTGGACATTTCGTTAACTGCTGCAGGTGCAGACCTCACCGGGTCCGGGTTCCCTGGTGGTGCTGGTACAGGTGGTACAGGAGGAGCAGGAGCAGGAGGAGCAGGAGGAGGAGCAGGTGCAAGAGGAGGAGGAGGAGGAGCAAGAGGAGGAGGAGGACGCCTGAGTACTGGCTCTTCCCACCACGATTACTCCGATCCTGTGTCGAGAGCCATTTCTATCCAGACACCGTTATACCGTATGGATTTGACCGGTACTGGAGGTGGATCTAGTGGTAGTAACCCCGTGGTGGGTGGATCCACCGGTGGTGGCAGTTCAGGTACAAATTCTGCAGGTCAACAGAGTGGACCTCAATCTGCCAACTCTCCAGAGGTGTTGACCCAACAACAGAACGCTGCTTCACGGTTGTTGCAGACACAGATCGACCAGTTCGAATCGAACTTGTTCTTGCAACAACCTAGCCTTCTACACCAAGACCATTTGAACCAACAGTTCACACAGCACCAACCACAACAACAACAGCAGCAGCAACAACAACTTCACCAACTTCACCATCACCAGCCATCTTCATCATCATCTTCTTCTTCGTACACCATGCACATCCTTCAAACTGTTTTACAAACGCAGCAGACGATGCAACAGCAGATCAAGATGCAGATGCGGTCCACGATACGAATCGAACAAAAAATAGCAAGGTCGTTGAACCAAACACGTGGATCAGGTTTAGAAGACCAATTCGAACTGGTGCCCTTTGGGAACGGACTGGATCCGTTGGTTGACAACGTCGGGTTGCCAACTCTTTTCAACATCTACATCTTGTTCAACTGCTCCTCGCATACGTTAGACCGGTTCTTGATCAACTACGAGTTGGGTTCCACTGGGAATCCGAACGGTGAGGTCGTCTCAGGAAGTTCCAATGCCACCAATAACAACGGTACCAATTCTGGTGGTAACAGCAACAACCCTGGGAACGGTAACGGTAACGGTGAAGCTGGATCAGTTGCAGTGGCAAACAACGGGTCGAGAAGAGGGTCTGCTAGTGGATCCAACATCGAGTTGATGAGCTTCCAGGATAAAGTGTTCAAGATTGGCAAGTTCATCGGTTGCAACCGTGTCGAAAAGTACTGGGAGAATTTCCGGATGACTAGAAGAAATCCGTGAAAACTAGTGGTTTCCACCTTCGTTTTTCATCATCATTTTAGTTTTTTTGTTTGTTATTTATTACTTTGTATGTGTAGTTCTATATATTTACCGTTCGTCGTTGTCGTTGTCGTCGTTGTATTTCTATCTCTCATTTGTAAAGCATGCACCGCCACACACACAGACACCCGCCACACTACAGCCAGAAAAAAGAAAAAAAAATTCGCCACCTTTCCGCATTCTCACACATAAAAACTCCATCAGCAATCAGACAGACAGACAGACAGAAATTCATCTAAATCAACTTACAACTTTCAATTCACCATCATTCAAACCATGCAGACCACTTCAAAAGTACAGTTCAACTTCGAGCCACACCTCAGGCGTCAATTCAACCTCTCACTAGACCCAGACCGGCCGATCTGTCCGAACTGGTCCAACTCAACGCCTCCTTCTTGCCCCAATGGTCCCAACTGTCCTTTGAAACACCCTGGTAAGATCTTCAACAACAAGATCGTTTGCAAATACTGGCTCCGTGGTCTCTGTAAGATGGGTGACGATTGTGACTTCTTGCACGAGTACAACTTGCAAAAGATGCCCGAATGTGCATACTATGCTGCAAATGGAGTCTGTTTACAAGGTCCAGAATGTATCTATTTGCACGTTGATCCTGCTTTGAAGATCCCCGAATGTCCTGATTATAACGACGTTGGGTTTTGTAAAGATGGTCCAAGTTGTAGTAAGAGGCACGTTAGGAAAGTCATCTGTGAGTTGTACTTGACAGGGTTCTGTCCAAGAGGTAAAGATTGCGAGTTTGCACATCCAAAGTGGAGGAACGTGTTGAACGAAGATAGGTTTAAGATAGTGACCGATGAAGAGATCATCAGGTTGAGAATCGAAAAGTTGAAAGAGTTGAAAGAAAAGTTGAAAGAGGAGAAGGAGAAGGAGAAGGAGAATGAGGATGTTAATAATAACAATAACGAGGAATTATAATGGTTGTGTTTTTTTGCTCTTACATAGCTTACTAATGATAATTGTACATTTATTTATTTATTTATCTTACTTACTTACTTTCTGTCTATACGTAAACCCCTGGCTTTGATACGTTCAACGGGAGTTAACCCCCACTCCAACCCACCAAGATCGTCCAACTCCTCATCGTCATCCAAACCTAACAACATCACGATCTGCGTAACACGCACAAAGCTGTTCCGTAACCGGTAATCGAACTTCGTAGTCTCCGAAATCAAATCGCTAACCTGCTTCTCTAATTTCGTAGAACCTAATGAGTTGCACTTGCTATCCAAAGACCAAATCTTCGCCTCCAACAATGATGCAATGGCAGCGACTGCCATCGTGAGCAACATTGTAAAATTCTGCTTCGACAGAGTTGTCAAGTACGGAACCATCAAAGCGTTCCAATCTTTGACAAAGCTCACCATGCTGCCGAAAGTGGATGCATCTGTTGACGACACTAGGTAATCGGTTTCTTTGAAAGTGTCCGCAATCAGTTTCGTTAACTTCGGTCTGATCGTCGCGTTGAACAGCAAAGTGATGTTTTCCGCAATGATCGGCGTCGACTTTTCCACGAAAGCAGACGATAGCGTGCTCAACACAGACTTGATCCGGTCTTGCACCGATGGTGATTCATCCGATCCTTGCGACGTGACCAAATTGACACGCATGTTGATCTCCGAGTTGTTATTTTTTTCTAAAGATGCCAAAACTTGCTGAAACTCTTGGTCGTCGATGATCAACAAGTTGTCCTGGTTGAGTTTCAAGATTAGATTGTTCGATAGTTTGGTCAAGTAGTTCTGGAACATCGAGATCGAGTTCAAGATGATGATAAACTGCGATAACTTCGCAGAGTTCTCTGCTTCACTGGAATTGTTGATGTTGATCGCAGCGTTGATAGCCGAAGTGGCCGATTTCATGAACATGCTCGAAGAGTTGATGTTGCTGCTGTTACTGTTCATGGAAGAATTGCCAACACCGACACCAACACCAGCACCAACACCAACACCACCGACACCTGACAAAGATCCAACGGCACCACCTGATGACCCCCCACTTGCATTCGGTCCAGATCCAATCGGTGGAGTGCCCGATCTTGGAGAGATAATGTTGCTGGATGACCCGTTCTGGGACAACGAATACAACGACTTGTACTGTGGTAGCATCTGGAAATGTTGGATCATCGTCTGCGTTAGCAACAACGCATTGTGTTTCGGCTGCGTGTCCGCCAACTTCCGTTTCAGCATGTTCAAAAAATCGTTCTCCAAGATCCGTCTCGTGTTGGACACCATATTCTTAATAGTGATGAATTCACCGCTGGTCAACGTCTGCAACATGATCAGGTTCAACGACATCGTGATGTCCTCAATCATCGATGACACCGGCGGGTCATCGCTCACCAACGATTGCAACGGTGTGTTGTTCTGCTGTTGCTTCATCGATAAAAATTTCACGCACAGCGACAACTGTGGGGACAAATCGGGTAAGTTTTCAATCAAAGACGCCTTTTCAATGGTACGTCTTATAGCAAAAGTGCATAGCTGGTCGAAATTTCTCGTCACTTTGTGGTGAATCTTGGACATGAACGTACTGGTGAGCAACGGTTTCGGGTAGATTGCTGAATTCTTAGGCTCGTTCGTCGATTCGTTCCAAGTGACAACAAAGAACTTGCAGTACATCGACCAATGGTTCAACATGGTCGACAACTCGTCGATCAAGTTAGAAATCTCCGCTAGTGAAATCACGTTGCTGTCGTCTTCAAACATGTGATCATCGTCTTTGTTCCCCTGTGGAGTGTTATAGATGGACTTGATCAACACAGGGTACCCGTACCGACTCACTTCCAAAAGTGCCCTGTCCAACTTCTTCAAGTCCCAGAAAGTGTCAAAGATCAAACCGGATTGCAAATCGCATTCGGTTTGGATCGCAGTCAAGATTTCGGGCATAACTTGTTGTCCGTAGTACTTCTTGATGATGTGCGAGTGCTGGTGCACAATGTCTGCTATCGTTTGATATAGTTGGAACAACACCTGCGCGTAAAAATCGGACCTCACGTCGGTTTTACCTTGGATATTCTTCAATATGTTTCTTGATTGGTCAGAAACGATGCTGCAGATGAACTTCGAATAGCAAGTCAACCCGGTATTGATCTGGCCTATTAGTGGGAACAACTGGAAAAAATAGGTGAGCCTTTGCACGTCCTTGTTCTGTGCCGCTAGATTAAATTCTTTTGAAAAGATCACGTTCAACTCTTCGATCCATGAATTCAACAAATGGTTAGGCATCTCGGGTAAGTCACTGGTGGGCACGATGAATTCGACAAACTCGTCGGTGATCAACCCTGTTGGTAGTTGTCTGATCTTTTCGATGGCCAACGAAGCAGCGAGCCAATCTTTGGACCTAATAGCCGAATCGGCTCTCTGTACTTGGTTCTTCAAGATCTTTACTTTCTCAACGTACTCTTTTGTGATCTTGATCTTGGATTTTTCGAAATCCAACAACCGAACTTTAGAAGTGATCTTGGAACTCAACAACGATGCATCCTCCATGATCTTTTTCAACGACCTAGAGTGGTTCAAAGTGGATGACAACTCAACCCTTGTCAATTCCAACTGTCTCACGTTGGAATGGTGTTGGATCCACTGTTTGGAAGTGAGGTTGTGCATGAGGTTGTCCAATTGGGTCTGTTTCAATTCGATCTGGTTCAACAACTTGAACAACTGGGATGTGTTGGTGGCCTGCTGGAGCGACCGTTCCAACTTGATCAATTCCAAGTGGAAAGTCTCTTTGGAGACGCCATACTTGAGCAGGTCATTGCTAGTTGACATTTCAAGGTAATTGTGGTACAAGGCAAACTTTCAGGGAAGGAGAGCCATGATCAAAAGGTTGATCACAAAAAACATGTCCTGCTAAAAAAACGCAAAAAAAGGAAAAACAGAAACCACGTATGCACCAGATTAGGTAATCACATATTTTTCCCCCACACCTCTGCCTCTCGTTGATCACGTGACTGTTTGGTTTCTGGTTTCTGGTTTTTATATTTGTATTTGTATGTCGTTCTGACTCCTTCATCTTCTGTTGTTGGTTATTCGGTCGTTACTTCATCTGGTTCATGTCAGTCGGCAACTGTTGCTTCTTAAGATTTGACAAAATTGTACACCACTTCGGAGTTTGTTGTGGGTGACAAGACTGTTACCGTTAGTTTCAACAGAAGCTTCTGTCACTACTACAGCTAGTTAAGTCTACGGTTACTGGCTCCAGCGCTGTGACTGCTGAAGATCTTGTAACAGCAGACGCCGCCCAAGATGTCAATGAAAACGGTGCAGTTGATACATTGATACATCTACTGAGGTAATAGCCTGTACGGTTGCTCTTGAGAATGCTGCCAAGTATACTGTTTCCAACCCTGACATTATGGAGTCGACTGTTTCCGTTTCAACTACTGCTACTGCTACTGCCGAAGCTGATACCGCTAACATGACTGGTGCTGCTGAAACTCCGGCAACTGCCGAGGTTGCAACGACTGGTACTATACTAAGGCTCCCGCTACTGCTGAAGCTGACAACTACATTTGCCGGATTAATCATCCTATAATCGTTGGCTTCATGATTTAGTATTTAGCATTTCCGTTTGTTAGATATACATGCATATATATATATATATATATACAAAATAAAATCTTTTTTTCTACTTTTTGGCGTTTTGTAATAATAGCACAAACCCCACATTTCTTCATGTCCGACTATGTTTTCCCAATGGGCGTATACTATAGAGCAGCTGGATAACTTAGTATGGGATAAATATATATATATGTAAACGTAGAAGATATTTGTTCCTCTTTAATGTCATACAAGGCCTCTGATTATACTCATTTATTTTTACACTCAATGTGTCGATGATACTACGTTACATAATCGGATAGTGAAATACCACAGACGTGATAATGAGTACGTAAAGTTGATACACGTCAAGTGTGCAGCTGCAGCTTCCATTGGTTAGTTTTGTATGTTGTACAAGTTGATGGATGACACTCACGTGAAAGGGTTGGCTAAGTTGGGCAAACTCTAAACTTTTGTGTGGCTCCAATTTCTTTATTCCGAAATATTCCCTCGAGAATTATAGTGGGGTTATATAGCACATTATGGTTATAGCATGTTCGATATTCAATTGATGTACGTCGGGTGAATATCCGCTCCCGAGTCTCAACAGGAAGTGTGAGTCAAATCCTTACAATTTATATATAATACAAGTTTTAATATCATCAGCGCAACCGCTAATGTTGAGCATTATAAATTGAATACAAATTCTGCTGCAATTGGGTGACTCCGAACAATCCAAGGTTTCAAGAACGCGGGGTTACAACAGGTGCAACCCCATCATATATGTCAACCATGACCCACCAACATGGTAGAGGGACCGGAGAACAGGACACGGAGTGTTCAAACATGATCAATTTGATCAATTGCAGAATGACATGGAACAGAGAGATACTTGCTGAACGGACAATCAAACAGGTCGGGACGTCGATCGGCCAGACGTCCAACTTTATGTTATATTATATAATATATTATATAATGGCTTAGAAGCCGTTCCCCATGGTTTTCCTTTCATCTTCAGCTTGCAACCAGTCAATTGACTGCCACTGATCTATCTCTAGGCAAGTTCCACAGCTACTTATATATATATATATATATATATATTTACACACACTTGCAATGGACTTCACTCACGAACCGTTACTAGGCAAGCTCAACACTCAGATGGACGCTCACCCCGCTTGGTACCGCACCCATCGCAAGTTGCTCATCTCCACAATCTCCGTCTTTACTATAATCATTACCCTTCTGGTTCTGTCATTAACGTTACCCACCGAACACCATTCGAAATTGAACACACATAAAGAATCAGTTATCAGGTTTCAAAATTGGAACCTACGGTACGACTCGAAACCAAATTCTATCACCGTCAATGAGACCATCGCCTCTTTAAACTCCACGGTGCCAAATACAAATGAAATTACTTATTACTCCGAGTACACGGAATATCCTTGGTCAGACAGACGAATTGGCATCAAGAACGATGTTTTGTTCAACAGAGCAGACATCTTTTCGATGAACGAGGCCTTGGACAGACAGGTGCACGATTTGGCTGGATTGTTAGGCATGGAGTACGTTGGTGTTGGAAGAGACGACGGTGGTAATAAAGGTGAGTACCAGGCAGTTGCATTTGACTCTGCAAAGTTTGAAATTGTCAAGAACGATACGTTTTGGTTGAGTAAGACACCTTATGTGGCTAGTAGGTTTTCTGGTGCTGGGTCATTCAGAAGTTGCACTGTTGTTTCGTTACGTGAGTTGAGTACTGGTGTGCAGTTCACAGTGGTGAATTTGCATTTGGATGATCAGTCAGATGAGCAACGCAGGTTTGGTGTGGAATTGGCAAAGTACCGGGCCGCTTACGAGTTGGAGCACGGTACAGGTCCCGTTTTCTTACTTGGAGATTTCAACTCTGAGGCGTTTGGCACGACTTCAGGTGCTTATTTGATAGCCATTGGGGAATTGGAGTATGATTTAAGTGGTAGTGGTGTGGACAGTAAATTTTTAGAGGAGTTTAAGAGTAAGTTGTACGATAGTGGGGTGTTTAAATTCGACGATTTGTTGGTGGAGTCTCCACCTGAGAACCGGATGGGTCATCTAGCGACTTTCACTGGGTTCAATAAGTTGGCCGACACCGATAAGTTTACAAGGATCGATTTCCAATTTGGGGCCAATGCTAACGATGGTAGGGATAAGATGTACAGTGTGGAGATGTACAAAGTTGGTGAAAGCTGGTATGATGCTGGGTATTATTTGAGTGACCATCGTCCGGTCATTAGTGATCTAAGGGTTTGGAATTAGGTATAAAAAGATTTCTTAATTGTTTGTGTTTCTTCTTGTTTCATAATTGAATAAATAAAAAAATGTCGTTAAATAGTAAAGCATAACAGAAGTATATATATATATATATATATATATATATAAACAAACACAGAAAAAGATAGTATCACAACAATTAAAAAAGAGTTTCAAAAAACTAAATAAATAAAATTAATAAATAACCATCAAACCGACTTGTGTTTGCTGTACACAGGGATTTGAATACCTGTAAAGGTAATGTATGAGTTGGTCTCTGTGAACACACCGGCACATGCATTGTACCAAGCAATGAAAGCGGTGATGACACCAAACACACCACCAGTCACGGTACAGTTATGCGAAGGAGCCAATTTACCAATAGCCAAGAGCAAGAAAGTGAGGTCCAAGAAGCAGAACAAAGCACAGAACATGACGGTAGATTTCATGGTACACAGGATCAGAATGAAGGTAAAGATGGTCCAGCCAACCAAGTACAATCCGACTGCATTGGACAACTCTGTTGGATCGTCGTAAGATTTGGAAATGTTGAAGAAAGGTATACTAATTGCACCAAATGACATCCAAAATCCACCGTAACTACCCAATGCCAAGGCACCGAAAGTGTTTTCGACTGCCATCTCCCACATACCTGCCAACAACTGGATCAAGCCACCGTAGAATATGGCACATCCAACAACAACAGAGTCGTTGCTCACACCCATAGCACCCGCATTGACCAACGAAAGAACAAAAGTAGTTAGTGCAAAAGCGGAGAGTCCCAACGGTGCAGGATTACCAAACTTGTGAGTGGCACGAGGAGTCAAACCTGGATTCATGGTACCACCGAAAGCTTGCAGTAGTTCGTGTCTTGCAAATTTTTGGTTACCGAACCAAACGTAGGCCCCGTCCTCGGACGTGGTGATGCGTCCGACTGGGTGTTGCAAAGTCTCGCTGTCGGAGTACATACCCTGTGGGGAATGAGAGTGGGACTTGTCGTCGTTTCCATGTGATTCGATGGAATGTTGGGATTCGAGGTCGTTGTTATCGAGGTGTGAACTAGTCATATTGATGAAGAAGAAATTTAGTATTTGCAATGAAGCTTAGATGAGTATATATATATATGAAATATGAAAACTGTAATTGATTGTGGAGGAGACGAGAATTGCAGGGTTTGCAAATATGGGGGATGAACCCCTGTATTTATAGAAATGAAAAAAATTCACCAGCATGCAAAGGTACGTATAGAATATAGAATATATAGAAGATCGATCGATGGACATATAATATATATAATATCATATATAGTCAAATTTTGATAAAATACATGATGCACCGGTTCAAGGGTTACATGCATGGCTGTATACTACTAATTTATACGTAGCTTGACCAAAAACTATAGTTGGAAAGCACGGTAATTGTCAGCAAGGTTCACCAAAGAGTTGAAAGAGTAATGACGAAGGTCGGGGTTTCCGGTTACAGCCGCACCCTCGTGAGGGGTTGTCGGCACGGCGGTTGGCAGGGGTGCCCTGCTGTTTATCCGGGGTGCACACAGTGTGGTGCCCGCTTGGCGGCCTGGGAGCGGGGGGCTGGGCAAGCATGGGGAGAGTACGGGCAGCTTAGGCTATCGGGGAAGAATACAGGGGGGGGAAGGTGGGTGGGGCATGGCCGTTGGCAATTAATATGTTATTGCAGGGAGCATTGTTTGAACCCCTCAACTGTAGCTGCAAACAACTATATAATATATATATATACGGACAGATGACGGCCCGAAAGAAGACCGAAAATTTGTCGATCTATAACAATTCAATTTCGGCCCCGTTTCACTTTCCGGTCTTCTCGCTCTCTTTGAGTCACATGGCCAACGTCCACATGTGCCGTACTGTTTGGAGTAAAATAAATACTATATATATATATATATATACTTCATCTATGCCACTTTGTGAAAAGACTGAACAAATTGTTTATACTGTTAACAAAGGCATTGATTTTGAAATACGTAATGACGTCCTTGAGACAGGATTCTCAGGATAGAGCATGTTTGTATCTGGAAAATCGATCGAGTAGGACCCCGGTGTAGACGGTACACGGACACCCCTCGTTGTACAATCTCATCCTTTGAAGCATCGATAGTTAACACCACAGTAGTGCCGGATCGTAAATCTTTTTATGTTTACGGCTGGCAGGAAATTTGGAAGAATTTCGTGTTTTTCTTTATGTTCAAAAAGTTGAAAAGTCGAACGGATATAGATGCTCCTCTTAAAACAATTTTCATGGAGATAAAAAGATAATCTTAGAACATCGTTTAATATTCGGTGGAATCATGCCGAAGAATAACCACCGTAGAAATATTCGAGTTGCTACCCCGTGGTGTTTTCTGATAGGCTTAAATCGGTAGTAATTATAAGTAAGTAAGTGTAAGTATATATACATATATATAACTATATAGTATATCTCAGATCGCTTAGAGATGCGTATATCGATTTTGGGGTTCAACTACTGCCCATCCGGCTATAAATTGATAGACATTTTTTCGTCCCTCCCCCACTCGATCTACAACCGTTCAATTCGAACAATAACCCTTCGTCCGTACACCTATAGAGAGACCAGATGCACATATCAATCATATATATATATATATATAAGGGTTTGTCGACGTGAAGGATTTGGGATATTGCACACTAACGTTTGCAAGCTTAGTAATCTCATGGAAGTTGCACCCCATTATGGCGGATCGGAGTCGGTACTCACACGCGTTGCTACCAACATATCACCTTCTTATATATATAATATGTATATTTAGTATACATATAACCCATTTTATAATTAAAAATAATATGCTAGATATACGTCGTTGATGAAACAACGTTGGTATATTCTTGGCACACCTCGATTTATTTTTACCGTTCTTCAATATTATATTGATTGTTAGCAATTTTAATATGAAATGAAGACGAAAATGCTTGTGAAATTATAACTATATCTAAATAGCATAAGATATGTAATAGAACTAGCAGCTAGCATTATATCTATATATATATATATATATATATGTAGCTCATCCTTAAATAATCTACAGTTTATAACTATCGTTATAATATATATATATATATATATATATATAACGTACGATACAAATTCCTGTGAAGAGGAAGAGAAAACTTTCAGGAAAATTTGTTGCATTTGTTGTTGATCACGTGCCATGTTATCACGTGTGACAACCCCAGGAATTTTTTTGTTATCGATTGCGTTTCAGGCTATCTGTGTTTATTTTGGAATTTATATAGTTGCTATTTATTTCATCACTAGGTCTCTTCCCTTTTTTATATCCACCTTTCTGTCACTCCATCCGCTCACCTACACAACGTCATTACCCATCATGTTTAGTTCCAGGCTCATATTCAGATCCCCAATTGCCACTTCCAAGTTGTTTGCCAACACTTCAAGGCTCTTCAAACCTTCGTCCTTTGCCAGATCCTTCCATTTTGCACGCCAGCCAACGACGGCAACTGCAAGACAAGCTGTGTCGTTCCCCTTAGTTGCCTTCTCCGTTGGGTTTGCAGCAACATCGACAATTCTAACGAGTTTCAAGATGCACAATGACTACGTTAACCAAGTCACTGCGAATGCAGACAGACAGGCACGTGCATTGAACGACAAGTTGCAAACTGCCACCAAAAATCCCCGGTACGACGGTGCATTTGGTGGGAAGTTGAACTACCAAGAACTTTCCATTGGATCCATGTGCGGATTGCTCGCTGGTATTATCATTGGGAAGTTGAGTGGTGCCATTGTGTTTGCCAGTTTGGCGTTCTATTTGGTTTTGCAGTTTTTAAATTCTAAGCGGATCATCACGATACCTTTCACAAAAGTTGTGAGGGTTGGTGCACAGGCCATCGACATTAGAGAGATGGTGTTTGAGCAGCCAAGTTTCAACATTACGTTCATATTGACGTTCCTCATTGCTGCATTTAACGTGTAAGCCCCATTTTTTTTTTTTATTATTATTTATTTGTTTATATATTTATAAAAATTACTTACTTTTTAAGAATGGTAATCACGTCTTCATCCTGTAGCATATGGCTCAACCCAACGTACTGCGGTTGGTGCTTCACGGAACGGCCATACACCAGAGCATTTCTAAAATCTTCCACCAACGACTTATGGATCTTGTTACAGAAATCTTCAACTGTACATCTATCGCTTCTCATCACAACAGGATCGGTGAAATCCGGCAGCTTACCTTTAGGTTTTGTATACACCCTCACTAGCTTCAACTTATCCCACATCACTTCTAACAACTCATCCAAGTTCCATTCGTTACCTGAAGAGATTGGCACAGCATCCGGAATACGGTACAATAGATCCAATTCTTCTATTGAGAAAGAGTCGATCTTGTTCAACACGTAAACTGCAGGGATGTATTTTCTGTTCTTGATTTCAATGGCATCGATCAAGTCGTCCACGTTAGCATCGCAACGGATCTGAATATCACACGAGTTCATTCTGTATTCTTGCAACACGGCTTTGATTTCATCGTGGTCGATTCTAGTTAACGGCACTGTGTTCGTTATGTTGATACCACCTCTTTCTTTACGCTTGATCAATATATCCGGTGGAGTCTGGTTCAACCGGATTCCAAACCCTTCCAACTCGTTCTCGATAATCTTCTTGTGTTGCAACGGCTTGTTCACGTCCAACACTATGAAGATCAAATCACATGACCGGGCCACAGCTATAACCTGCTTACCTCTACCTTTACCATCTTTGGCACCTTCTATGATACCTGGCAAGTCCAACATTTGGATTCTGGCACCTTTGTAACGGATCACACCGGGCACGGTAGTCAACGTTGTGAACTCGTATGCTGCAGCTTCGGAGTGAGTACCTGTGACTTTGGAAAGTAGGGTGGATTTACCAACGGAGGGGAATCCGATGAATCCAATGGTTTCACCTGTTTTACGCACGTCGAAACCAACACCTGCACCACCACCAGAAGAGCTGCTGTCCTTGAGAAGCTCGGATTTCAATTTGGCAATCTTGGCCTTGAGCATACCAAGGTGCTTCTCTGTGGCTTTGTTCTTCTGTGTTCTGGCCATCTCTTCTTCGATGGCCTTGATCTTTTCAACGGTCGTCATGGTGTGCAATTAGTTGACTATATGTATATATGTATGTATGATGATGGCAGTTTATGGAAAAGTGAAGAGAGTAGGTTGATGGTGAAGGTCAACATAAACTTGCAACTTAACCAAAAAGGCTGGAAAATGTGGAAAAATTTTAGAAGGAACCGTGATTATATAATCTATTACCAACAGGTGTGAGGTGTGATATTTTTGGAAAATTTTTTTGTCTTTTTTGGCAGTTTTGGTGGAGGCGAGGAGTTTTTGTGATTGTGTTTGTGTCATGTTCTACTAATACTGCTGTTACTACACAGGTTAACTAACTAACTAACTAACCAACTAACTAACTAACTAGTAACACACCATGGCTAAGAAGTACGTATCACCCGTCTGTTTTTGCTTTCTGCGGAGGGCCACAGCCTTTCAACCACACACACCCTCGGATCACCATTACTAACATTCCAATCAATCAATTGTCATAGGGGTAAGAAGAACAGCAAGCCAGTCGATAACTGGGAGGACGAAATCGACACTGAAGTCCCACAAGGTGAAGAATTTGGTACTGATTCAGCCACTGCCACTGAAGAATCTACACCACAACCCAACGAACCACAGGTTGCATCCGCCGAAGATGAATTTGCAGATGACTTTTTATCCAATTTGAAGAAGGCTAAAGGTAAGAAAGCACAGAAGGCCAAGCAAGAAGAAGAAGAGAGAATAGCTGCACAGGCTGCTGCACAGGCCGCCACACAACAGAAGGGTCCAATTATCAAGTCTAAGAAGGAGAAAGAAAAGGAAAAGAAGGAGAAGGAAAAATTGAGAAAGAAGCAGCTAGCCGATAGAAAGAAGGCCACTGCTGGATCTAACAACAACAACAACAATGGTAATGCATCCCAAGAATCGTCACCTGCTCCTGAATCCGCTTCTGAAGTGAAAGAAGAGACTAAGCCTGCACCTACACCAGCTCCAAAGAAGGGAGGTAAGAAGTTGCCGGCCGGTATCGCTGCTTTGAAACGTCAAATGGAATTACAAAAGCAAGCTGAAGAAGAAGCTGCTAGATTGGAAGAAGAAGAGAGATTGAAAGAGGAAGCCGAGGCAGCTAGATTAGAAGCTTTGGAAAAAGAAAAGGAGGCAGCTAGACAAGCGAAGAAGGAGAAGGAAAAGTTGAAGAAAGAGCAACTGAAGAAAGAAGGTAAGTACTTGACCAAGAAGCAAAAGCAAGAGAAGGCACTACAAGAAAAGAGAAGACAAGCTTTGTTACAAAGCAGTAATATCATTGTGCCTGGTGTCAGTCAATCGGCTGGTGCTACTACCGCTGCTGATAGTCCAGACAAACCTAAGAAAAAGGTTGTTTATGGCAGCAAGAAGAAGACCGTTAAGAAATCCACTGAAGAAGAGGCCGCTGAAGCCAAGGCTAAAGCCGAAGAAGAGGCTAAAGCTAAAGCTGCCAACGAAGGTGGTGATTCTGATGAAGAGTTAGTTGAAGATTGGGAACAGATGTTAGAAGACGACGATGAAGACGTTACTGAAGATTGGGAAGCTGGTGCTGATTCCAGCGTGGAGGAAGCCATTGAAGAAACCACACCAGAAACTGAAGCTGATGCTGCTCCTGAAGAAGAAGATTCTGCAGCATCTGCTGCTGAAGCTGCCGCAGAAGCTAAGGCTAAAGCTGACTCCGAAGCACAGGCCGCTAAAGCCAGAGCTGCTGAAGCCTCCATCGCCAAAGTCAAAGCTGAAGCCTCTAAGAAGCCATCGGGCAAGAAGGATGATGAATCCAACTTGCGTTCTCCAATTTGTTGTATCTTGGGTCACGTCGATACCGGTAAGACCAAATTGTTGGACAAGATCAGACAGACCAACGTTCAAGGTGGTGAAGCTGGTGGTATCACGCAACAGATTGGTGCCACCTACTTCCCTATCGAAGCCATCAGACAGAAGACCGCAGTGATGGCCCCATACGAACAGATGAGTTTCGAAGTGCCTGGTTTGTTGGTGATCGATACCCCAGGTCACGAGTCCTTCACGAACTTGAGAACCAGAGGTTCGTCGCTATGTAACATTGCCATCTTGGTGATCGATATCATGCATGGTTTGGAACAACAGACCATCGAGTCCATCAGATTGTTGAGAGATAGAAAGGCTCCGTTTGTGGTTGCTTTGAACAAGATCGATAGATTGTACGATTGGAAGGCCACTCCAAACAACTCCTTCAGAGACTCGTTTGCTAGCCAGACCAAGTCGGTGCAACAGGAATTTGACACCAGATTCACAGCCATCAAGGTTGCTTTGGCTGAACAAGGTTTGAACTCGGAATTGTACTTCCAAAACAACAACTTGTCCAGATACGTTTCGATCGTGCCAACCTCTGCTGTCACTGGTGAAGGTGTTCCTGATTTGTTGTGGTTGCTATTGGAGTTGACCCAGAAGAGAATGAGTAAGCAATTGAAGTACTTGTCCGAAGTGGAAGCCACCATCTTGGAAGTTAAAGTCGTTGAAGGTTTGGGTACTACCATCGATGTTGTTCTTTCGAACGGTGTTTTGAGAGAAGGTGACAGAATCGTCTTGTGTGGTATGAACGGTCCGATCGCTACAAATATCAGAGCCTTGTTGACGCCTCCTCCGGCAAGAGAGTTGCGTATCAAGTCCGAATACGTCCACCACAAGGAAGTTAAAGCAGCCTTGGGTGTCAAGATCGCTGCTAACGATTTGGAAAAAGCCGTCGCTGGTTCCAGATTGCTCGTTGTTGGTGAAGACGATGACGAAGAGGATCTATTGGACGACGTGATGGACGACTTAACTGGTTTGTTGGACTCGGTTGACTCTTCCGGTAGAGGTGTCACTGTGCAAGCCTCGACTTTGGGTTCTTTGGAAGCATTATTGGACTTCTTGAAGGACATGAAGATTCCAGTCATGTCGATCGGTTTGGGTCCAGTTTACAAGAGAGACGTCATGAAGGCTGCTGCCATGCTAGAGAAAGCAAAGGAATACGCTGTCATGTTATGTTTCGATGTTAAGATCGATAAGGAAGCCGAACAGTACGCCCAAGAGCAAGGTGTGACCATCTTCAACGCCGACATCATCTACCACTTGTTCGATTCGTTCACCGACTACCAAAAGAAGTTGATGGAGGAGAGAAGAAAAGAACATCAAGCTAATGCGATCTACCCATGTGTCTTGAAGACGGTGCAGATCATCAACAACAGAAACCCAATGATCATCGGTGTGGATGTCGTGGAAGGTGTGTTGAAGCACGGCACTCCAATATGTGCTGTGAAACCTGATCCAATAACAGGAAAGAACGCCCCAATGTTACTAGGTAAAGTTGTGTCTCTGGAAGTGAACCATCAGTCCAAGGATTCCGTTAGAAAGGGTCAAACCAACGCCGGTGTCGCTATGAGATTGGAGGCTCCATCTGGTCAACAGCCAACGTGGGGTAGACACGTCGACGAGAAGGATCCATTGTACTCGATGATTTCTAGAAAGTCCATTGACACGTTGAAAGATCCAGCATTCAGAGATTCCGTTGTGAGAGACGACTGGTTGTTGATCAAGAAATTAAAGACTACTCTTGATATCCAGTAGTTGATGAGAGAAAAAAAAAAGTTTGGTTTTTTGTAACGGATTCTACATGTAATTAGCAGTGTGTGTATTTTTCTTCTTTATCTTTTTACCTTTTTATCATTATGTTTTTATCTTCTGTTTCCTTTCCTTTTTGTTCATAATATAATCATCACGTACATCAAATACACAGTAAATAAATTAAAAGTGCAGTGGATAAAAACATTTTTGAGAAACATTTCATATTACGTAATTGATCACGCTATCGTTAAGAAAATTTTCATTTTTTTTTTTTACAAAATATTTTTTTTTTTTTTTTTTCTTTTTTTGCATTGCATCAACACAACATATATTCAGTTTGGAAGAGTTCTAAAAACAGATATTGGTCCACATCAAAAGGGGTATTGCATATATTACCATTGAAAAATTCATAATTCAATTTATCACCAAACATGGATATTGCAAAACCTGTGGGATCTGAAATCACTTCGGTCGATTTCAGTGTCTTGACCACTGAAGAGATCAGAAAGTTGTCAGCCAAGCAGATTACCAACCCAACCGTCTTTGACAACTTGGGACACCCAGTTTCTGGAGGTTTATACGATCTATCACTTGGTGCGTTCTTGAGAAACCAGTGTGCCACGTGTGGATTGGATGACAGATACTGTCCAGGACACCAGGGCCACATCGAGTTGCCTATCCCTGTGTACAACCCTTTGTTCTTCAACCAATTGTACATCTTTTTGAGATCCTCTTGCTTGTACTGCCACCATTTTAGATTGAGAGCCAGCGAAGTGCACAAGTTTGAATGTAAGTTGAGATTGATCCAGCATGGGTTGCTTTTAGAAGTGACGGAGTTGGAGAACATGAGATCAAGCGACGATTTGCCAAGCGATGACGAAGACAACGAAGTCAGTGGTAATAAGAACGGTGATTCCGTTTCCGATATGGAGTTGCGTTCGAGAAGAAACTTGTTTGTTGATACAGCCATTGCCAAAGCCATCAGTGACGGTAGATCGTCGGAGTCTGGTGTCATTACAGCCACTGTCGCCGAGGAGAGAAAGACCCTCATCTACGAGTTCTACAAGAGATTGATGTCCAGACCCAAGTGTGACAACTGTGGCATGTACTCGCCTACTTTCCGTAAAGATGGGTTTTCAAAGATCTTTGAAAATGCATTGAGAGAAAAACAACTTTCCAACAACAGAATCAAAGGTATGAACAGAAAGGACATGTTGAAGAACGGTTCCAAAGAGGATACTGAAAGTGAGTTGCCAACAGTTAAGCACAAAGAAGGTTCCAAATACGTCTTGTCCACTGAAATTAGAAACTTGCTGAGGGCCGTCTTTAAAAACGAGCAGAGTTTGATCAAGTACTTGTTCCACTCCAGACCTTTGTCCACCAAGCCTGTCTCTTCAGATATGTTCTTCATCCATGCGTTAGTTGTGCCAGCTACCAGATTCAGATTACCTTCCAAGTTGGGAGACGATATCCATGAAAACTCCCAGAATGAACTTCTATCCAAGGTGCTAACTACTTCTTTGAACATCAGAGACTTGAACGAACAATTTTCCATTTTGCAAAAGGACATATCCGCTGAGGACCGTAAGATCATCTTCAACAGATTGATGAACGCTTTCGTCACTTTACAGAACGACGTCAACGGGTTCATCGACTCCACGAAAAACCAAAACCAGAACGCCTCAAGAAATCCTCAACCAGGTGTTAAGCAAGCTTTGGAAAAGAAGGAAGGTTTGTTCAGAAAGCACATGATGGGTAAGAGAGTCAACTACGCTGCTCGTTCGGTCATTTCTCCTGATCCTAACATTGAAAGCAACCAGATTGGTGTGCCTCCAGTGTTCGCCACGAAGTTGACGTATCCTGAACCAGTTACCGCTTACAACGTTGCCGAATTGAGACAAGCTGTGATAAATGGTCCTGACAAATGGCCAGGTGCAATCCAAGTTCAGAATGAAGATGGTACTTTGGTGAATTTGACCGGTATGACGCTCGAACAAAGAAAAGCCATCTCCAAGCAATTGATGACTCCAACCGACGGATCCAACGTTGTCAACAAGAAAGTTTACAGACACATCAAGAACAACGATGTCGTGTTGATGAACCGTCAACCAACTTTGCATAAGGCCTCGATGATGGGTCACAAGGTGAGAGTCTTGCCTGGTGAAAAGACGTTGCGTTTGCACTATGCCAACACCGGTGCTTACAATGCTGATTTTGATGGTGATGAAATGAACATGCACTTCCCTCAGAACGAAAATGCCAGAGCGGAAGCTTTCAACTTGGCCAACACCGACTCCCAGTACTTGACACCAACTGCCGGTTCCCCTGTGAGAGGTTTGATTCAAGATCACATCTCTGCTGGTGTTTGGTTGACTAACAAAGATACTTTCTTCACTAGAGAAAAATATCAGCAGTTGGTTTACGGTTGTATCCGTCCTGAAGATGGTCACTCAACGGGTTCTAGAATCATCACTGTGCCTCCTGCTGTTTTCAAACCGGAATTCTTGTGGACCGGTAAGCAGGTGATCACCACCATCTTGTTGAACATCAAGCCACAGCATATCCCAGGTATCAATTTGAAATCTAAGAACAAGATCAAGAGTGACTATTGGGGTGAAGGTTCTACCGAGAACGAAGTCATCTTTCAAAACGGTGAGTTGCTATCTGGTATCTTGGATAAGTCGCAATACGGTGCTTCTCAATACGGTATCATCCACTCTTTGCACGAAGTTTACGGTCCTGACGTTGCCGGTAAAGCATTGTCTGTATTGGGTAGATTATTCACCAACTACATCATGATGATCGGTTTCACCTGTGGTATGGACGATTTAAGATTGACTGACGAAGGTAACAAGTGGAGAAACGAGTTGTTGAAGGAATCCGTTGACATTGGTAGAGTTGCTGCTGCTGAAGTTACAAACTTGGATGGTGGTGTCAAGTCCAATGACCCTGAGTTGTTGAAACGTTTGGAAGAGATCTTGAGAGACGACAACAAGTTGGGCATCTTGGATGCGGTCACCCAATCGAAGGTCAACGGTATCACGTCGAAAGTTGTTTCCAAGTGTGTTCCCGAAGGTACAATGAAAAGATTCCCTTACAACTCTATGCAGGCTATGGCTTTGTCCGGTGCTAAAGGTTCCAACGTTAATGTTTCTCAAATTATGTGTTTGTTAGGTCAACAAGCTTTAGAAGGTAGAAGAGTCCCAGTGATGGTTTCTGGTAAGACTTTGCCATGTTTCAAGCCATTTGAGACCGATGCTAGAGCAGGTGGTTACATCAAGAACAGATTTTATTCCGGTGTTAGACCTCAAGAGTACTACTTCCACTGTATGGCTGGTAGAGAAGGTTTGATCGATACTGCCGTCAAGACAGCCAACTCTGGTTACTTGCAACGTTGTTTGACTAAACAATTGGAAGGTGTTCATGTTGCTTACGATAACACTGTCAGAAACGGTGATGGTGCCTTGGTTCAATTCTTGTACGGTGGTGACTCTATTGATGTTACCAAGCAATCCCACTTGTATCAGTTCAAGTTCTTCTTGGACAACTACAATTCTTTGTTACAGAAATACAGTCCAACCTCCATCGAACACTTGGATACAGAAACTGCCGTCAGTTACAACAAGAAGGTCAAGAAGCTCGCCAAGAAACAATCTTCGTTGGCACACCATGAACAAAGCGACAAGTTCGATCCAACCATCTCTGTTTACTCTCCAGCTAAGTACCTAGGTTCTGTTTCCGACAAGTTTGAAGACGATTTGGAGAAGTTCATTGCTGAAAACGAAGGCTTATTCGTTTCCAGTAAAGAAGCCAAGAGTACCGGTGGTATTACCTCCAAGAAGTTCAAGGCATTGATGCAATTGAAGTATATGAGATCGTTGATCAACCCTGGTGAAGCCGTTGGTATCATTGCTTCTCAATCTGTTGGTGAACCATCGACCCAGATGACGTTGAACACTTTCCACTTTGCCGGTCACGGTGCTGCTAACGTGACGCTTGGTATTCCACGTTTGAGAGAAATTGTCATGACTGCTTCTGCTTCGATCAAGACTCCACAGATGACGCTACCTATCTTGAAAGATGTTGACGATGCTGCTGCTGATGCCTTCTGTAAGACCATTACCAAGATCACATTCTCTGAGTTCATTAACAATGTCACAGTTGTGGAAACTACCGCCAATTCGAACGATGCTCAAGCTTCAAGATCTTACGAGATTCAAATCAAGTTCTTTGATTGTAAAGATTACTTGGAAGAGTACGACGTTACCAAAGAGGAACTTGAAACTGTTATCAAAAACGATTTCATCAAGGCTTTGGAAACTACTATTATCAAGGAAGTTAAGAAGCAAAAGAAGGTTAACAACGAGTCGTTGCCAACTGTTGGTAAAGCTGTTGCTGCTTCCAAGACTGAAATGGCTGCTGTTAGATCTGCTGTTGGTGGTGATATCGAAGACGACGATGCTACTGACGATAAGCTGAGAAGTAACACCAAGCAGGCCGTTTCATACGATGGTCCTGATGATGAAGAAATTGAAACGATGAGACAAGCTGAAAAATCAGACGACGAATCGTTGGTCAATGACAGCTCTTCTGAAGACTCTGAATCTGAATCCGAAGAAGAAGACTCTGACGAAGAGATGGAAGACGTTGAAGCTAAGGAAGTTGGACCAAAGAGGAAGAGCGCAACTAAATCCAGAAAGGATTTGCCTAAGGCTGCTAGAGATAGGGAACAGGCGGTCATCACATCCCACGCTTTTGTCTCTCAATACAACTTCGACGACGAGAATGGTGCTTGGTGTGACTTCAAATTGGACTTAAGTGCAGACACTCAAAAGTTGCTTATGGTTAACATCGTGGAAGCTGTGTGTAGAAAGGTAGTTGTCAGAGAAGTTCCACACATTGGAAGATGTTTGCATCCAGAAGCTGAACAAGGTAAGAGAGTCTTGGTCACTGAAGGTGTTAACTTCCAAGCCATGTGGGATCACGATGCGTTCATCGACGTTAACGGTATCAGATGTAACGATGTCTTTGCGGTGTTGAAGACTTATGGTGTGGAAGCTGCCAGAAACACCATCGTTAACGAAATCAACAACGTTTTCGGTACCTATGCCATCTCTGTCTCGTCAAGACATTTGGATTTAATTGCCGACTACATGACCAGAGAAGGTACATACTTGGCTTTCAACAGACAAGGTATTGACTCATCCACCTCATCATTCGTTAAGATGTCATATGAAACCACCTGTCAGTTCTTGACTAAGGCCGTCTTGGATGGTGATAGAGAAGAGTTGCAATCACCATCTGCCAGAATCGTTATGGGTAAGTTGAACAATGTTGGTACTGGTAGCTTCGACGTGATGGCCAAAATGCCAGTTGCTTGAAATATGTGTCTGTTTTTCTTCTTCCCTTTCATTTCTTCGTTTTTAGATTCCCTGGCCTACGTGTCCTTCCGTGTGTCTGTTTTTTTTTCTTTCTTTTGTATTTTGGAGTTTTATTATCCAGAAATGCCCGTTCTAATATTGTTTTGTTCCTTGTTTTTTTCTTTTTATTCTTGATTTTTTGATCTTTATACTCTGTTTTTTTTTTTTAATTTGTATCTTCTGGTTCAGTTTCTCATTTATATATCTATATAGCTCTTGTAATATATACAAAATCATCATTTTAAGAAGCACATAGTAAAGTAGAAATGGGTCTGCCAGAATAAGTTATGGCAGCCTTCGGAATCGCACCTAAACAAAAAATTTTGGTCTGCGACGAGCAAACTGTCAACAATCACAAGGGGTTCAGATCACATATTCTAAAACAGACCGTTTACATATACCAGATTCCTTCAATTGCTGTCAATAGACTGATATTTGAACCAATAATATAACATCATCATGTTTGGATCTGCAGCTCCTCGATCCACAAGTTTCAACTTTGGATCCAGCAGCAATGCCAACAACAACAATACAGGCACTGCAGCGACAGGTTTAGGAAATTCCACCGGTGGTGGGTTCCAATTCGGAGCTAAACCTAACATATTCGGCAACTCGCAAACAACAGGACAGACAACTGCAAGTGCATTGGGTGGAAGTGCTCAGCCTGCTGCTAGTGGTCCTCCAACGTCATCCAACTTTTCATTTGGAGCCAACAACAACACCAACACTGGTGCTGCTCCTGCAAGCACGTTTGGAGCCGGTGCTGGTATCAAACCTCCCGCATTTTCCCTCAATGGTGCATCATCTTCCACAACGCCATCCGGAGGAATGTTTGGAAATAACAACACGGCAGCAGCACCAAAGCTTACCACTTCTGGAATGTTTGGGAATGCCGGTAACAACACAGCACAAACTTCGAATAATGCTACTCCACTAGGAGGAGGAATGTTTGCAAACAAGTTGGGAACGCCTTCATTTGGGAACAGTCAACCTTCATCCAATATGTTTGGAGCTAACAGCAATAACAATGCAAATGGAGGATTACTTACTAACGGTTTGCAGCAACAGCAACAAAATAATGCCAACAGCAGTCCATATGGTGTTTCTTACCCTGCACCAACAGCATCAATGGAAATGCCAAAGGCATTGACTCCTAGCAGAGCAAGGGACGCTTCTGATTTGAAACGCAAGGGCTCGGCTGGAAGTTTGTATTCCACTGCATCGTCATTGTCATCATCGCATCCAAACGGCAGCAACACGTTTTTGAACAGGATCAGAAGCACATTCAAGTTCCCAAATACGAGCAAGTACTCATTTGAGGGCATCTCTGGTATATTCTCGCCATCTAATTCTGTCATTGAAATTCAAGAAAAATCGAAAGGTACAGAAACTGGCAATTTTGCATCGAGACAGTTCACATCGACTTACGGTGGTTTGAAAAGATCAAGCGCTTCGAAATCTGAATGTAGAAGGCTAGTTATCAGACAACCAAGCAGTGCGTTTAAGAATTATCAGGACATCAATGCCAACGATGTTATCTTGAAGAAGAGAAAAGTCATACAGTCTAACGGCTCATCGGCCACTCCAATTTCCAGCTTTAGACCTACCAATGTGTTGAAAGATGAGACACCAAAATCCGAGCCTACCAAAGTGGAAGCGGCTAATTTAGATGCTGAATTAGAGAATAAGCCATTAGAGAAGTTGAATGGCGAACCGGATAAAATGGCACCAAATCCTGAACATTACTGGTGCTCACCATCCATTGAAGAATTGAAGAAACTCTCCACTGCTGAATTATCCCATGTTGAAGATTTTACTGCTGGTCGTTTAGGATATGGTCAGGTTTCTTTCCAGTACCCGGTTGATTTGACCGAGTTTGAAACCCATTGGGAGGATCTCTTAGGACGTTACATACATTTCCAACCTAGACTCTTGCAAGTGTATCCTGAACCACTTGAAAAGCCACCTCGCGGCACTGGTTTGAACGTTCCTGCAACAGTTATGGTGGAAGGATGCTTCCCAATGAATCCGATTACCAAGAAACGTATCAAAGATCCGTCTGCCCCTGAAATGCACACGTTCAAGAAGAAGCTCAAGGGCATCAACGGAATGACCTACATCAACTACGACTTTGTCATGGGTGCTTACACTTTCTCGGTGGAACATTTCAGTATTTGGGGTTTGATTGATGAGGAGGAAGATGACCCTGAACTGGTGGCTAGATTCAAGAAACAACAGGAAGAAGAGCTTATTAATGAGAAGAGAAAGAATGAATTACAGTTGAATGCATTGGAGAAACTCTCCAAGTATCAAGATGGCAAGATTGAAAGGTTGCTACATAAGAACGATGGATATTCGGCAGAAGATAGCTTTATTTACAAGAAACATAAGAAGAACGATCTTTTCATTCCTGGTGGGTTTGGATACCAACCTGAATTGGATGAGAGTGGCGACTCGACCTCAGAAAGCGAATCTGAAGATGAGTACATTCAAGTTGACAAGCCGGCCACTGACGTTGCTGGTGAGGAATCCGAAACTGAATTAAAGAACGACGAACAGGAGGTTGAAGAAAGTCAAAGCGAGAGTGAGGATGAAGATGCTTTGAATTTCAACAACCTCGTTGTCATGAAAGGTTACGAACCGGATATCGAAGATTTGGATATGATTTCCATTAAGAAGCAGACAGATTTCCCAACGAGTGATAACTGGGACGAGCAGATTGGGTTGTCTAATGGATTTCGCTCGGTGTTCAACCAGGATTTGAACTCTGCTAAGGACATGCAACTTGATGTGAAGAACGTTAGTGATTACATTTTCGGACAGGACGATGGTTCTAAGTTTAAAGCTATCGAGCAACCAGTGTACAGTTTTGATAATTCTACTGAATACAAGGCGTTGTTGGATCTGGAGGTCAAAAGGGGGAACATCCTGGCTAGGGCCGGTAACGGGTTCCCAAGTGTTGCATTTGATTCCAAAGTGGACTTGTTGCTGTTGTTACGTACTTTGAAAACCACTAAGGATTACCAACTTTGGGATCTCGTCGGTAGATTGTTTGATGATGATTACTGTCTATCGTTCTTGAATCATACAGACTCTGCGTGTTACAAAGGTGACGACCAATTGAAATCGAAGTTTTTGGATTTGAAAAGACGTGAATTGTTGATTGAGTGGTTAAGAGATTACAATTCAAAGGAAATCGAGCGCTTGCTATCGATCAACGCAAGAGACACTTTGGAGACTATCTTCATTCGCCTTTGCTCTGGAGACTTGGACACTGCCATTGATTTCGCAATTGAAACGAACAACAACCACTTGTCGGTGTTGTTGACTTTGGCTGACTCGAACGACGAGTCGGTGAGAGATTTAGCCAAGGCGCAGTTGATTGACTGGAGCAAGTCGTCCACTTTGAAGTTGATTCCAGAGGCTGTATTGAAAGTGTACAAGTTGTTATCTGGTGAAATCTTAAGCGACCAATTTGTGTCTCATTTGAACAACTTGAATTGGTCGATTGTGCTGTTGCTTATGTTGAAGTACGGTGACTCTAACAAGAACTTGGTTACTCTGTTGAAAGAGTTTTTAAAATACGAGGCTAAATTGGATAAGAAGCCATCGTCTGACGACTTGCTGTATTCAATTGTCAAATTGGTGGATGTGCCAACGAACGTGATTGGTAAATTCGACACTCACTTGCAATTTTTGTTGGTTAAGAAGTTGAACAGTATCTTGCAAATCGACTCGAAGTTGTCTGATTCGATAGCTTTGAAGTTCAGCCAGAAGTTGAACCACTACAAGATGTTTGAGGAGTCGATATTTGTGTTGTCGCATTTGCAAAATGATAGCAGTTGCCAGTCCGAGATTGTGAGCTTGATCAACGGCAACATTGATGCGTTGGGATACTTGCAGAACGACAGCAGGTTGTATTCTATCCACCAGACTTTGAAAGTGCCGTTGGCTGCATTGCACGAATCTAGAGCTAACAAATTTGAAAAGTTGGAAGAGTTTTACAAGATGGCGAGATCGCTTGTGGATGCCGAGTTGCTCAGTAAAGCCCACGACGTGACGATCAACAGAGTGGCACCAAGTTACGTGATCAGCAACTCTAGACTTGACTCGTTGGAAGACTTGCTATTGAACCTCAAGAGTTTGCCTGACTGGTCCGTGGGAGGTTCGTTATACTATGACTACCTCGCTGTGTTAAAGTTAACGGCTAGTGGTGAGGTTGAGCAAGGCAAGTTAAATCAACTTCAAGAGCTCGTTAAAAAGTTGATAAATGGTATACGGTTGTTAAAGGACACCAATTTGAAAGTGAAGGTGGTGAAGGCTACGATGTACCGTAAGTTGCTACGTTTGATCTTTGAGAATGGATTTGAGTATAATGCGGAGCAGTTGTTGAGTCTTGATTTGCCAGGTAGTGAGTCCAACTATTTGAAGATAAGGGTTAAACCTAATGCTATTAAGAATTAAAATTGTGTATTTTTATATGTGTATAGAAAATAGAAGAAGAATGCTTTTATTTTACACTACTGTGTGTGTATATTTTCTTTTTTCTTTTTTTTCTCTTAGAAATAAATCGAAATTAATTATAATAGTCTAACAATAAATATTGAATATAAAAAGGTATAAATATATTTAATCATCAGCTTCCACTTCATCCCTTAAAGCGTCCACAACGTCCAATATTGCCTCACAAGCTGGGGAATCAGGGTACGTATCCAAGAAGGACTCCCCTGAATCGCAACTTCTACCGATTCTAGGATCCAAAGGCACGGACCCTAAGAACGGTAAACCCAACTCTTGTGCCAACTTCTCTCCACCACCGGTAGTAGGCTTGAATATCTTGGACTCACCACCACAGTTCGGACACACAAAACCGGACATGTTTTCAACGATACCCAAGATCTTGATCTTGGCCTTCTTACAAAAATCAATCTCTTTTCTAACATCCAACAATGCCACCTCTTGAGGCGTGGTTATGATCAAAGCACCATCGATTCCCACCTCTTTCAAATAAGTCGTCACCGACAAATGCTCGTCTGATGTTCCCGGTGGCGTGTCTATCAAAAGGTAGTCTAACTGTCCCCAGTCAACATCTTTTAAAAACTGTTTGATCAACCCGTTCTTCTTGGACCCACGCCAGATGATGGCGGAGTCTTCGTCCGGTAACATGAACTGGATGGACATCATCCCCAAGTTGTCACTAACGTACACCGGGGACCAACCTGAGTTCGAACTGTGTATGGATTCCTTCTCACATCCGAGCATCTTGGGAAGCGAAGGACCGCAGATATCCAAGTCCATGGCACCAATCTCCAAGTTCAGGTCGGAAGCAAGTGCCCACGAGAGCATCGAAGTGAAAGTGGATTTCCCAACACCTCCTTTGCCCGATAGCACCAAAACTTTGTGTTTCACTGATGCGAGTCTGTCGTTGATTAAAGCGATGTCTGGGTCAGGACCTTTCGGTAGGGATTCGCATATCTCCTTGTTGGCACAGCCCGCACACGAGTCTGCTTTACCTGCATTTTCGGATTCGGGGCCAGGACAGTGTTCTGGTTCAGGAGCTTTGAGGTTTGTAGGTGTCGGTGGTGGTGGGATGGTGTTGTTCTCCACTGCTATCATGTTTATGTGTGTGTATGAGTGTGTTTATTTATTTATTTAGGTATTCTTTTTTTTTTTTGTTTTGTTTTGTTTTGCTTTGCTTTGCTTTCCTGATTGCTAGAATGTTTCTGGTGCTTAGAAAACCAATGGTAGTTATTAGTTTAGATGGTGGGTGATCACTGAGTGTCTTGCGGAATCTAGTATGTGCAAGAATTATAGTTAAAATATATGCGGTATTCTGTATATCCAACGTTGAGGAGTTCTAAAGTTGCAATAGAGATCAAAGATAAAGGAGACAGGAAACAGGAAACAAATGGTCATGTCACAAAATCCATGTCCGACGGCCAAAAAATTACTAAGCGTCGATCGACGGCATACTATCGACGCAACATCTACGGGGTTTGAGGTTTCAGATCTGACAGATAACTTTATCTCCAATTGTTAGTTTGTTAGGTTACAATCTACTTATTCTTCTCCCGTATATCTTCTTCTTCACGATATCGTACACCTCCTCGGCCACCGCCCAGCTCTCGATGAACCCTGTCGCTCCACACCCATAGTTGTGGACGATGTTGCTGTCCTTGCTGTCCAACTCGATACGAGGACCACCGGCACGCATCGGTCTGAACCCGATGTTGTCCCTAACAACGTTCACTTCACCACCATAGTTAGCCACCAACTCAGGCAAGTGTTTTTTCGCCTTAGAGATCAACCTTTCCCCAAATCCTTTGTGTGCGGTTCCGTCAAATTCTGGAGAATGCGAATCGTATATGCCTCCTAGTGCAGCACCACCTTCTTTACGAGGGAACAGCATCAGGAACTCGCCGTTTTCTGCTGGTTTATCCTCATCGAAGTGGACTTGGTAGTCCAGGTCATTTTCGATGATCAAAGTGTGGCCTCTTACAGGTTTCAAAGTTTCGTCTGGTGTCACGTCTTTGAAGGAGTTGTTGAACATGATTCCCGTGCAGTTGACGATCATGTGGGGGGTGTAGTTTGGTAACGCGGTGTAAGCGTCGTACAACTTGTCGATGGTTCTTCTCTGCACAACGATGTTTCTCTTGGAAAGTTCATTCATGAGGTACTGCAAATAGTAAGTTGTCGATATGCTGAACGATTTGAAAGTAAACAAATTGTAGACACCGGGGAATTTTGTGTCGTCTGTGCCGATCACTCTGTAACCTTTAACAAAGTCTTTGTACCAAGGGTGTTGGAAGGTCTTCTTTGGAACACCATCGCTTGGGATCCAGCCAAAATAACAGTCGTACTCTTTGATCCATGTTTCAGGTAACTTGGAGAGTTGTTCGAATTTCTTGTAGCCTAACTTGTGCTTCCAGATAAGGTGAGGGTCAGTGGAGTCCTGTGTAGAACCCCAATGGGCACCTGCTTTAGGAGAGGTGTACAGAGGTGGGTTATCTCCTGGCAAGTCCTTGGCAACAACGGTGATTTGAGCATCTGGTAGTTTGTCGGAGAGGACTAATGCAGTGGTGAGGCCCACAACACCAGCGCCGATGACTAGAATTTTGAATTGTTTGTTGGTCATCAGCTTTTTTTTTTTTGCTCGATTGATAAATAAAAGGTAAGAAGAAATGATTGATATTTATGAAAAGTTGGGAAAAGTCCTTCATATATATATGTCTATGTATGTGCCGATATAAGAGACAAACTGTCAGTCGGATGCGCCTATCTCTGCCCCCTTCTTTTTTTTTTGTTCTTCCGTTTTGGGTAATTTCTGCGAAGTGCCCCAAACTATTTTGAGGTAATTTATATTCTAACTCAGATCTATATTAATTTACTATATACACTTATAATTTAGGCTTATAGATCAACTTCTCAACGATGGCTAAAACATCCTCTGCACATCCCCAACTTTCGATGTATCCCAAGCTACCACAACCGTAGTTGTGGATAATCTTCTTATCGGAATCGTCCAACTCGACCCTTGGACCAGCAGATCTACCTGGTCTGAAGCCGATGTTGTGTCTGATAAACTTGTACTCACCACCACGGTCAGCACCCAATTCAGGAATGTGCTTCTTAGCCTTTGCGATCAAACGTGCCACGTAATCCTCGTGCACTGAATCGTCCAACAGTGGAGAATGCGTGTCGTAGATGCCACCTAGTATGCAACCGCCTTCTTTTCTAGGGAAGCACATCAAGAACTCTCCCTTTTCGACAGGTTTGACTTCGTCAAAGTGGACTTGGTATGGGAGGTTGTTTTCTAGGATTAGAGTGTGGCCTCTGATTGGCACCAAGTCTCGGTCGAAGGAGTCGGAGAGTTCGTTGTACTGTAAACCTGTACAGTTGATCACGAAGTCTGCTCTTGAATTTGGATTGGTGGGATAGAATGGGATTTTTGTGTATGCATCGGACAATTTATCGATCGTCAATCTCTCTATGGAGACGCCTGATTTGACTAAAGTGTTCATCTGCCATAGCAAGTAATAGGTGGTGGAGATTGTGAAAGTTTTGAACTTGACTAGGTGTTCGATGCCTGGGAATTTCACAGGGTCTTCACCGATGTACTCGTAGTCATCGACGACATCTTTGTACCAAGCGTGTTCAAAGGCTTCACCTGATTTACCTAAGTTACCGGTGTACACAGGGTAAGCTTTGACCCAACACTCAGGGTTGTGACTTAACTCTTCAAACTTCTTGTAACCTAGTGTGTGTCTTCTCTTGGCGACTTCGTCATTGGTGAATCTAGGAGATGACCAATGCGCACCAGCTTTAGGAGAAGTGTACAGTTTTGTGGTGTCACCAGGCAAGTCTTTGGCTATGACCTTGATGTCAACGGTGGGGAAGTTGGCAACGAGGTGCATTGCGGTGGTGAGACCCAGCACACCTGCACCGACGATGAGGATCTTTGTCTTGCTTTCGGTGGACATTGAGATGGTTGGCTAATTGAAGAGGGAGAAGAAGAAGAAGAAAAATAGGAAGAAGAATTAGGAAGCGTAGAAATATCGAACGATATATATATATATATACAAATAGATCAACCAGAGAGAAACCTTATCGGGCAGCAGCCGAAGGTGAAAGCGAGGGTCGACAATTGCCTAATCGGGAAACCACTCAACGGTTTTTAACACGTGATCACCATCACGTGCACCTCACAATGATGACGTAACCACTTACCTATATCTAGCCACAAATTAGCCACAAAGAGGCGCAGCATCAAAAAGCAGCAGACGAAGGGAAAAAAAAAAAGAAATTTCGGTGGCTGCAATAAAATTGTTGATTTTCATGTTTTTGTTTTCACAGTTTGTTTGTTTTAATTCTATTAAGTACACTATCTGTTCTGTTGTTCCATATCGATAGTATATCCTGGCTTCACACTCCCAGAGATTAGATCGAAACAGCTCAATTTCAACTCTGGCCATATTCTGCATCCACATATATCATATTGCATTCCATTCATCTACATTAATTATTTATAGGCTGCATCTACAATTGCTACTCCTTTTGGCAACCCACATTCACATCTCCGCTTATCTTTCATCTGTTCTTCCCCATCTTAAATACATTTTCCACCCACAATGAGCTTGGTCTCACAACAACAACTCACACAGAACCAACTGCAATTGAAGCAGTTGGATGAACAAAGACAAAGACAGGTCGAACAAACCAAGAGCTTCCAATCCAACCGGTCTTCCACACAGGAACTGCTCCAAAATCTAAGGCAAAAAGAACAAGAAAAATTGGTTAAAAGAGACCCTTCAGATCCATTATCAGTCTTGATCCCAACGGGGGCAAACCCAACCGAGGTACTTGCCTCCAGATTCAACTCCTGGAGAAACATTGTCGGTTGCCTCATCCACTACTTGAAAGAGATTGTCTCCGTGCACGAAGAAATTAGTAGACAACAGATTAGATTGCATCATGCCATCACTTTCCCCTTTGTAACCCAAGGTTTGGATGGTGAATACTACCAACCGGTTAGAGTGCCTCCAAACCAAAGCTCATCCGGTAGAGGTAACAACAAGGACAGCTCCAGTGCTGACGTTTTGAAACAGAACGACGAATTCGAATTGGCACAAAAGTTCTTCCTACCTTTGGGTAACGGATCCATCCAAGATTTACCAACGGTGCTATACCAGTACCATTCCAACGCTGCGTTGTTGGCACAGGCCACCGTGAAGGAATTGAACGGATCGATCCTTCCAAGGTTGGAAGACTTGAAAAGAGATTTACTGGTGAAGATCAAAGAGATCAAATCGTTGCAAAGCGATTTCAAGAACCAAGTTAAAAAGTACCAAACGGACTCCAAAACAGAATTGGCCAACTACATCCAATCGATCGAACTTTCCAAACACAACCCTTCCGAATTGCTACCTAAGAACGACCCATATCTGTTGAAGTTATCTTTGGACCGCTTGATCAAGAGAAAGCTAACAGAAGAAAACTATTTACATGAAGCGTTCATCAACTTGCAAACCAGTGGTAAAGAATTGGAAAAAGTTGTCTATATAGAGGTGCAAACTGCTCTCACCGTGTACGCTAAACTATTGGGTCAACAGGCCCAAAACGTCTTTGACGGGCTCATCTCGAAATTGGACAGCGGATTGCTCACCAAGGACCCTGCTTTCGAATGGGATTCGTTCATTTCAAAGGATTCGTCCAACTTCATCGACTTGAACTTACCAATGAGACATTTCAGTGAGGTGCATTACAACTATCAGAATGACGCCCTTGCGTTCGACATCAGATCCGGTTACTTGGAAAGAAAATCCAAGTTTTTAAAATCGTATTCGAAAGGTTGGTACGTGCTCACTTCGAACTTCATCCACGAATTCAAATCTAACGATCGTAAAAGAGATCCAATCCCAATCATGTCGCTAGCTTTAGAAGATTGCCAGATGGCTGAGCATTCTAGAAAAGACGAAAAAAATCCAAACTCGTACCACAAGTTTGTACTACATGCGAAACAGAACGGATTGTTGCACAAGGGTCACAACTGGGTGTTCCGTGCCGAATCTTACAACGTGATGATCAGCTGGTACAACGATTTGAAGAGGCTAACGGGTCTGCCATCCCCACAGGCAAGATCCACCATCGCTTGGGAACGCAAGAAGCAGGAACGTCTGCAATCCATCGCATCGTCGTCTTTGGCGTCTGCATCCGCCAGTTTGAAGAACAGAAGAACCACCCAACTAAGTTCGATCACCGACCAATCCAGCTTCCATAGGGGTTCGGCATCGCCTAGAAATCTAGCAGGTTCGAACGCAAACCTGAGGGCAGACTCCTTGACGAACCAATCCATAAACACGATGTTGACCTTGCCTAAGAACCAAAAGATTCCAGAAGAGTCAACGCAGCAACAGCAGAGGGACCTGTTTCATTCGATGAACGACGCAATTGTTTCCGTTCCCATCGGAGGCCCTCACAAGACTGCCAAGTTGCCAACGGACGAACATGATGCTAACAAGATAGAAGAAGTCATCGATACCAAAGTCAAACCAGCATCCGGTGTTGATGAAGATTTGGAAGATGATAACGTTGGGTTTGGATTGAAAGTGGATTTGGTGCCTGTTAATTCTCCAGGCCATGTTGCTAACGGTAAAGGACACGACATCAACGATGACTCGTTCGTGACTTTGGATTCGTCCAACGTTGAATCGAACACCAAAGATGGTTACTACGTGGATGACTTCAATGACAGTAATGGGAACGCGGGCGGAGCCGTTAGTTTGAACGATGGGTCCAAGAAAGAGACTCAGATGTGAAAAGGAAGAGTATACACACATACACCTTTCATATAGGTTTTAAACGTCTTTTTCTTTTGTGTTTTTACTATTACTAAACCATAATTTTCTTATCTTCTCTCGTTCTTTTTTTTATATCTCTTTTGATGTTCAGTCTTTTTGTTTTTTTATTTTATTCTTATACTTTTATAATGTACTACTTGTCACTTCTTTTATTTACTTTCAATTTTGTTATTTCAGACGCCTCGTTCACTTTCTTTGCAAATATATACGGCACTTTTCTCCAGATTAATGGGTAGATGTAAAATGTAGGTATTGTGACTGTATGTCAGGTGGGGAGGAGACATGTGTAGAAAAGTCGGCTGATTGACGTAAGAGAAGAATGACGACACAATGAAAGAAGAAAGGGTCCAAGAGAGAGAGAAAGGTCACGGAGAAAGGCGAAGCTTGCAAGTTGCAGGAAAAAACGGGCAGCCGAAAAAATTCGGTGGAGAGCGAAAATTGAGTCTGCGTCGCTGATAAGGAATCTTTCACCTCATATGAATTTGTTTATTTCTATCTCTCTGTGTGTGTTTTCTTTTTTTGTTTTGGCCTTCTTTCCTTTCCAATTGATCTGTGTATCAACAACCAACAATATGTCACAACAACAAACACCAATGATGGTCTTCCCATCGGACCCTGCACCAACAACGGTGCCCTTCTACAGGGACCCACAGTTCATAGCCACTGCATGCATGGGGTTGCTCTTGCTCGTGTTTGGCCTGCACAAGATAGCAACTGCTTTCCTAGTCAGGTTCTTCTACTTGCCAATGGACAACTACAGACCTACAGTGATGTCCGCATTGCACGGCAAAGGTGTGCTCAAAGAATCTACCGTTGGTGTCAAGAAAGGAAGCGTGCTGCGCCGTGTTGTGATGGCAAGTTTAAAACCGCAGTTGTACTCTACGGTGCCATTGAACGACGGTGGTGATTGTAAAGATGCTAAATACAAGACGTTACGGTTTGCCAAGATTGATAGAGAGGAGAACGAGAATTTCGAAGAGAGATTGAAGCCAATTGGAGCAGACGACGGTGGTCGTCGTTTGATCTTTGGGTTCTTCCATCCTTATAGCGATGCATTGGGTGGTGGTGAAAGGGTGTTATGGGAGGCCGTGCTCGGTACTTTGAAGCATAACGATCGCAACATTGTGGTCATTTACACTTTCACAAAATCCGACTCGAGTTCTGTTTCTGGTACGTTGAAAGCTGTTCGTGAGTTCTTTGGAATCGATCTGTTTGCTGATGGGTTGAATGACCGGATTGTGTTCATCCAGTTGAACAACAAGTACAGATGGGTGCTAGATGGTACAAAGTGGAAGTTTGCCAGTATTGTGATGCAAGCATTAAGTTCGATTTTTGTGAGTATCGTGTGCTTCTACAAGTTGCCACCGGACATCTTCATCGACACGATGGGGTTCCCATTTGTGTACCCTTGGATCTCCGGATGGTTGCAAATTCCAGTGGTGACTTACATCCACTACCCTTTGATTTCGCATGACATGATGAACAAGTTGAACTTGAAGAGTGTGTTTGGTTTGGTGAAGTTTGTGTATTGGAAAACCATGATGAAGTTGTACGAGATTGCGGGTGCGTTCGTTGACGTCACATTTGTGAATTCCACGTGGACTTACGAGCATATTTTGGAAGTTTGGAAGAGTAGTGTTGACATGTACCCTCCTAACATCTTGTACCCACCAGTTGACGTTGCAAGCGAGTTTGTGGACAACGCAGTGGAGTCTCCTAAAGATCACGTTATCGTGTACCTTGCCCAATACAGAGACGAAAAGAGACACTCTTTGGCCATCGAACAGTTTGCCAAATTTGTTAAATCAAACGTTAGCAGTGACTACAAGTTGCACTTCATCGGAAGCACGAGAACTTTGGATGATGAAAAAACCGTTACCAAATTAAAGAAACTCGCTGAATCCTTGGGTCTAACGTCCAGCCAAATTACAATCGACTGCAACTTATCTGTCACCGAGATCCGTGACGTTATGAAACGTGCCGATTTCGGCTTGAACGCCATGTGGAACGAACACTTTGGTATATCCGTCGTTGAATACATGGCGTACGGAATGATCCCAATAGTACACGCGAGCGCTGGACCTTTAGAAGATATCGTGAGAGCAGTGGATCCAAAGACAAAAGAGATCCTACCAGTTGACGAAGGCTTGCAGGAGAAAGACGTCACCATTAAATCCGGGTTCTTCTTCAAAGACGTGTCCGATCCAGACTATGATGCCGAGAAGGACAAGCAGTTCGGTAGCTTAGCCGAGGTGCTGGCCGTCGCCACATCGTTATCTGAGGATGAAAAACGTAAGATGAGAAGTAATGCAGTGTACATATTCAACAACAAGTTCACGGTGTCCAAGTTCCAAGAAGGATGGGACAAGTTTGTCACTTTTGTCACCAAGTTGGAAGCCTTCAAGAAGACCAAGAAGGGCAAAGTCGAGGCGGTGTACTGATTTTTATGTAACTGATTATATAATAGTTAATATTTGATTTTTTTATTTTTGAGTTGCGCACGTCTCCTAAAATTTTTTTTTTTTGATTTTTTTATTTTCATTCTTTTTTTTTTTTTTATCTCTATAACCTTTCTGAATCCTTTTGTTTGTTTTTTCCCCGTTAACGTACATCTAGAACAACACATATACATTACAGTAAAAATGACTGAAGTGAGCGAGAAATTGAACAGCAACCCTGAGATTCTTCTTAAGAAGAGAAAGAATGCTGACAGACTACGTTTGGAGAAGCAAGAACAGGCGAGAAAGAGAGCCGAAGATTTGAAGAGAAGAAGATTACAAAAGAGAAAATCCAAATTCGTCAGAGCTGAAACGTTAGTGGCACAACACAGATCGAGTGAGCGTGAACAATACAGAGTGAAAAGAGTTTCTGATTACGAGAAATCTAAATCATCAGAAGAAGATACAACAGAATCATCTTCAGCAAACAAATTGCAATTCATAGTGAGGGTTCCTGGCCCACATGGTGCCAAAGTTCCATCCAAAGCTAAGAAAGTGATGAGTTTACTAAGGTTGGAGAACGTGTACGATGGCACTTTCATCAAATCGAACGCTGCAGTGACGCCACTATTAAGACTGATCAACCCATACATTGTGATCGGTTCGCCTTCGCTAGCCACCGTGAGAAACTTGATCCAAAAGAGAGCCAGAGTGGAGGTGGCTTCTACTGATGATGAAAACATCAAGAAGTTGGTCAACTTGGACGATAACAGCTTGATCGAGGAGAAGTTGGGTGACGAAGGTATCATCTGTGCCGAAGACTTGATCCACGAGTTGGTTACTCTGGGTGACGGTTTCAAACAGTGCGTTAAATTCTTGCAACCGTTCAAGTTGAACCCACCGGTGCACGGTTGGGGACCATTGAGTAAATTGAAACGGTTGGAGTTAAGAGAGGAGAAGAGTTTGAAAGGTGGTGTTAACAACGCAGGCAATGCTCAATTGAACGAGGTTGATATCGACAAGTTCATCGAGGAGCAGATTTGATTGATCATTGTATATCCTTGAGTTGGGTGTGTAAGGTAATTATGAAAAATAAGTATATTAGATATATGAAATTCAGAAGCGTAATGTATATTGATCACAGTAAAACCAGAACTGAAGCTATGGATGTATGTAAATCGAAGGTGTAACTATACTAACAACTTGAAACTTTACAAGGTTCCACCTGCGGCTGCGAGTCTGCGACGTTTCTGCGTCGATTGCGTCGCTACGAAAAAGGTGCTCACTAAGTCATGTGGCCTGGCAAGCAGCCTATTTAAGGACCCTCAACGGGGGAAACAAGATCCCTCTTTTCTTCCCACTTTTGTTTTCCCCTTCCTCTTGGAAGTTGCCTTGTAACTTTCAACATCCCCCTTCTATAACTAATCATTAACAATATCATTCATACCAACTCTTTTACGATTGCTGCTTTTGTCATTCTCGTTATATTGATGGTTTTGTTTCAACCAATCCCTTCGGTGGGCTAAGTGGGCACATTTGCTATTATAACCTTTGATCTTTACATTCTTGGAACTTGATGAAGCTCTATTGGTCGTTTACTTAATTTTGTCATTTGTCAACATCTCTTTGTCCTAACTAGGTTGACTCGGTCCCAGGAAAGAAGCAGGGTTCGCACACCCTCAAGAACATGTTAGTGGTTTCTAATTCAACTAAATCGACAACTTTTATTTTCAATGACCATTATTGTAACACTGATGGTTAAAAAAAACTGGTTCTTTATTGCAAACGAATTTTTGTTGAAATTTCACTCAAGACTAACATAAACTTCTGATCACAAAGTCGTTTCTCCCTTTTAAGAAGGAAGAACTTAGGAAACCCCTTACCAGAAATGGGAACTAAAAAAGAGAACTCACCAGAATCTTCTTTACAACAATACTTTTGGATAAAAAACAACAGAATACTTTAATTAGTTGCTATAGAAACTATGAGAATCCGATAAGAAATCATTTCTCTGAAAATGGAGACAACTAACTCAAGAACTACAAAGGAATCGTCGACTTCTAACCGACTTGGCAAAAGAGGAAACCATAGAACTGGTTTAGACGAAGTTGAATATAAGGTTATCAAAATTCTTTTCAGAAGAAAGGAAAGAGAACTGATTAGAATAATGAACAAAAAAAACTAGAGTTTATTGAACAAGCCACGGATTCCGATCGTCGTCCTCTTTTCCATTCTCAAATTCACCTTCCTTGTTTGATGGGTACCCCAAATCTTTCAGTTGTTTCCTGATGCTATTCGAACCAAGGGAAGGTGCAGGTATATCCCTTTGAGATCTTTTTCGATTCACCTCTTCTTGAATGGCTTTTTGAGAACAAAAAGAGGAGTCTAAACCCATTTAAAAGGGTTTTCACATATTCTTCCGCCTGCTCTTCCGTGATAATCTTTGATTTATATTAGCTTCATTGTAAGTTTGATCAATGAACTCTGGCTTTTTTTGTTCATTGTTCATTTTTCTTCTTTCTTTTGTATAGATTTTTGATAACTATACAGTCCACATCGTCCAAACCAGTTCTATGGTTTTTGCCAAGTCGGTTAGAAGTCGACGAGGCCCTTGTGGTTCTTGAGTTAGTGGTTTCCATTTTCAAACAATGTTGTATAATATTAAAACAGAAAAAGAAAAGAACAAAAGAGAAAGGGGCAAAGAGGGAAAGAGGAATTCATGCAAAAGAGCCCTCTCCTTTTATATTCCGTGGCTTTATTATGTGACTGCTGGTGGTAGCGACACGGGCCCACTGCAATCTGTGGGCACTGATATCTTACACAATTGTAAGTATATAAGGTCTATATATACACACTATATATAGTTTTTGCATAGAGATATAGTGCAATAAGGAATTGTCTCTTCGAATATAAGACGGCAACACGGTCAGTTCAGAATATGTTTACGGTCAAAATAATTATCAACTCGCTTACTGTTTCTAAAAGCCAGCAGTTTCTGTCAAAACACTTGACATCGGCTTCTCCTCTCAACAAACCGTGAGGCTAGCTTTTATCCCTGTCACAGTATCCGGTCTTCTAGAGCTTAAGTGACTGTTGAACTTGCTAGGATGATTGTAGTGATAAATGACATGATCGGCATATTCTTTGTTCGATAAAATCGTGTATGCCATTAAATACTGTTTCTTGAGAGATCCTTCTATATAAGAATGTTCTTATTAAGTCTAAGAACAATTTTTGAGGATTTTTTTGCTCCTCAGCTCCTCGATTCTATTAGAGGGAGATCTGCATCATCGTACAGAGAGATTCTTATCAAGGAATAAACTACTGGTATGGGTAGTAACATAATATGTCTCTAGTTATTCATAACTAGGAGCCGAGTCACGATTTACGAAAACATTAGAGCATTTTGTATATAGGCATTTGCAAGTTTCTACGTTTGATTTTTCAAACTGAAGCTCTAACCTTGCCTTAAAAACAAACCGTAGAGTCCCAATTCAAAACCGTAGAGGGTCAACCGCGAAGTGTAGAGCCTCAAATCAAAACCGTAGAGTCGCAAAAAAAAATCGTAGAGGGTCGATCGCGAAGTGTAGAGTCACAAAAAAAAATCGTAGAGGGTCGATCGCGAAATGTAGAGTCCCAATTCAAAACCGTAGAGGGTCAATCGCGAAGTGTAGAGTCTCAATTCAAAACCGTAGAGTCCCAATTCAAAACCGTAGAGGGTCAATCGCGAAGTGTAGAGCCTCAAACCAAAACCGTAGAGTCGCAAAAAAAAATCGTACAGGGTCAATCGCGAAGTGTAGAGCCTCAATTCAAAACCGTAGAGTCCCAATTCAAAACCGTAGAGGGTCAATCGCGAAGTGTAGAGCCTCAAACCAAAACCGTAGAGTCGCAAAAAAAAATCGTA